>PVHY01006709.1:0-70621 GCA_004024945.1 Uropsilus gracilis
AGTTCATCAATTATGTTGTTCTTATAATTGCATTCTTTTTCATATTTTTTCTACTTCTCTTAGCTTGTTGAAAGCTTCTAATATCCTGCTTTCATTTTGTGTGTGTGTCTTCCATTTTCTCTTCGAGTGCTTTTATCATATTGAATCTGAATTCTTTGTCTGACATATAGGACATTTCTTCCATGTCATCCTTGTTGGTTTCTAAAGACTCTTTATCCTTTGGTGATGAATTGTTCCCAGTAGGGCTTGCTTGAGTATTTGTATTTTTCTTCCTTCCTGTATTTTGCCTTAGGGATTGCTATGCATATTGAGCAACTACTGTTCTGGTATTGGTGAAGATGTTGAAGCCTACCAGTTTGTGATAAATTCTGCCTTTGTGCTTGTGAGGCTGTGGTGGCTACTTCTTGCTTCTGTTAGCTAAGGATAGCTTGTCTAGGTGACAGGAGCTGGATCTGGGGTAGGGACTATGAGAGCCCACCCCACTGGCCACTTCTGGGCTGTGGAGTCTGCCTGGCTATCTGCAGACCCTGGCAATAGCCTAGCACAATGGAGTCCCTACTTGTGATTTTTATTGTGTTCTTTATCCGTGCCACATGTGTCTCTTTGGGAACTCTGAGTGCTTTTGCTTCTCACCTAGTCAGGGAGGTGACTAGGAAAAGCCTTTTTTTGTCCCTTGCCCCAGGAGGGAAAAGAGTCAGGGTCAAGCCACAGGTGAAGCCAGGAGTATGGATGCCAATGTCTATGCAGGAGCCCCAACTACCTTAGTTTCTCACTTGTGGAGTTGGTGACAGGAGGCCAGGGAGGTGACTAGGAGAAGCCTTTCTGACCCCTTTCCCTAGTCAAAATATTCTTTGATATGACACTAGTTTGGGTACTCCAGAACAGTGTGATATTAATAGTTTGTCACTCTATTACTCATCACATAGGCTACTGGGGAGAGGAGGAGTGAATATATCTTTTCCCAAGATAAAAGAGAAGTCAACTTTTTAGAAAAATGTTCTGCATTAAGTGATCCTAAAAATTAGAACATTTATCTACTAGACAAAACACAATAAAACTTAAGTTTATTAATCTTTCTAAGGAGAGTAAGATGCTCAGACATTACCTTGTTTTTGCTAACCTTACCAGTTTCATGGAATTTTATGAAACAGTGGTCAGACATATCATAGGCTATCCTACTGGAATTCATAGAATGTTTTTCTCATTGTTAGAATGGATCTATGAGCCTTGAGGGGAATCATTACACAAAGAAAGTGACATTTTCATCATATAATCAGATACTATGAGAATATGCCATTGATGTTGATGCTGATTAGCTGACTGAAGAAATGTCTGTCAAGTTTCTTCACTCTAAAGTGTCTCCATCATCCTCCTTTCTCTGCATCACTTTTGGAGGGTAGTGTCAATGTACAGCCCATGATAAAGAAGTACAGGCTTTTCCTCTTGGCAGAAATACAGGCTTTTCCTCTTGGCATTTTGCTTGTTTTCTTATATCCTATATATAAGTGAAACCATCTGGTTTCTGTCTTTTTTCTTTCTGACTTGTTTCTGTTAATGTGGCCCCTTCCAGGTGCATTATGTTATCTAAAATGCTTTAAATTTGTCATTTGTGATTAATAATATTTCATTGTGTAAATATGACACATCTTTTTCATCCATTCATCTGTTTGGGGGCATTTGGGTTGTTTCCATGTCCTCACAATTATAAATAGTGCTGCAATAAACATCTGACTAAGTTTTGAATAAGTGTTTTGGTCTCCTTTGGGTAGATTACCAGAAGAGCAATTGCTGGGTCAAATGGTAGTTCCATTTTCATTAGCTAACAACCAAACTAAAGCATACAATTGCAGATGGTGGGGAGGCAGGTAAGAGAAGTCAGGGAGAGAGGAATGACAGTTAGAATGACAGTCCCCAGGTGATAAGGTATTGGGAGAACCCTGGGGAGTACAAAGGTGTAAAGTATATATATAAATAAAAGTATATGTATGAAAAGAAGTACAGGCTATGTGTTTTCCCTTCTAGCGTGAAGCATCTACATAAATTCCTCAGAATTTTTCAGTCTGGTCTATTTTTCTCTTTTCACTTTGATTAATTCATGTAGTCATATTTTTATGTCACTATGGATTCAGCAGCATTTATTTTATACTTTGCTTTATACTCCAATATTATGTTGATGTTCAATTTGGTCTGTCTTGAGTCACTGGAAATTCTCTGTGTCCCTTAAACTTACTTGGCACTATTTTTTTCTTCTCCCCTTTGGTTTTATTTAATTTACCTTTTAATGTTCAGCACTGCATGGTGCTTCAGATTCCTTCTATATCTCTACCATCCCAGTCCTAGAATCGAAAATTGTGGTTTGGGATACTGAGGTGATTACTGCTGAGGTGGAATTCTTTTAGGTTCTCCCATCTGAAAGAGGAAATATATATGATAGAAACCCATGTATACACACAACACTATATTTCTATGTGCAACCATCTGTATACTAAACTATACATTTGTTTTTACTTATGTCTAATTCTAATCTATTACGTGAGATAATTCTAGCTCCCTCCCACTTTGTAAATACCACTGTCCTCTGTCACTGATCTGAGCTAATATGTGACTTATCTGTTATAAAAGGTGTGAAATCACTTCACTTGGTCTTGTTACCACATTTTTAATGTAAGGGCCATGAAGTGTCATTAAAAATTACTTCCTTTGGGTTGCAACAGATTCAGAGAGCCACCCCCTTCACTGAGATTCCTGAGGGCACCCGCCTGACCTTTCCCCTCCCCAGGTGAGATGCCAGAAGTCATTGGCACAAATTAGTAAACAAAACTACAGATCTACTCGCAATCTGGAAAACATTACTATCAACATGTCAACCAACACCAGAGCCATGGTTTCTCAATATGTAGAATAAGTCAGAAAGCAAAACGCAGTAAGGAGAAAATCTGTAGACTTGCAAATCGCCAGAAAACACCAAGGAAGATATTGAAGAAAGGATGTGTATCTCAGACAAAGATTCCAATATCAACATGCTAAATGCACTCCAACGGATAAGAAAAGAATCAGAAAAAAAGGACAACAAAATGATAGAAGCATTTAATGTATAAAGGGAAGAAGTAGAAAAATATAAAAAAGCATCAATATGTATAATCTAATCAACAAACTGAAGAATGAAAATGAATTCCTAAAAATGAAATTGAAGGAGTCCCAGGATTTAAGAGTTGCAATAGATGAGCTCAAAAATGCAGGAAAAAGCCATGGAAGCAGATTAGATGAAACAGAAGAATGAATCAACACACTTCAGAATATAGAAATAGAGAGAATGAAGAAAGAAAAAGAGAAAAACAAAGTAAGAAGACTGAAAACAAGCTCAGAGATATGTCAGATTCCTAAAAAACAAAAACAAAAACAAAAAAAACATAAGAACTAGGAATCCCAGAAGGAGAGGAGAGAGTCATGGTAACTGAAAAGCTTTTCAATTCAATAATGGAGGAGAACTTCCCAAATCAGAAGAAAGAAATGAAAATAGACATACAGGAAGCAAAAAGGACACAAATCTAGTTTAATGAAAGAAAAGCCAAAGTGAAATACATCATTGTAAAACTTTCAAGAACCCAAGATAAGGAATTAATATTGAGATTGGCTAGAGAAAAGAAACAGATAACCTACAAAGGAAAATCCATTAGACTTACCTCAGATTTTTCTGAAGAGACACTCTAGGCAGGGAGAGAATGGAGTCACATCTACAAAAAACTCCAAGAAAAAAAGTGCCAGCCAAGAATACTCTACACTGAAAAACTATCCTTCACTATGATGGAACCTTCTCCAACAAGCAAAGTCTCCAGAAATTTGTTACCACTAAACCCTTTGTAGGAGACCTCAAGATCAAAACCATAAGAAAAACAAAACAAACAAACAAAAAGAAACCAAATCAAAACTCCAAAATGACCACCAGGAAACCATTAGAATCTCAAACATCAATAATCACCCTAAATGTCAATGGTCTAAACTCAGCAATCAAAAGACAAAGAGTTGCAGACGAGATCATAAAACAGAACCCAACATTCTGCTGACTTCAAGAAACACATCTGATCTCTAAAGATAAACATAGACTGAAGGAGCAGGGCTGGAAAACTACATTGAAAGCAAATGACCCCCACTAGAAAGCAGGGGTTGTCATTCTTATATCAGACAGAGCAGAATTCAATTAAGAAAAGTGACAAAAGATAAAGACGGCCACTACCTAATGGTTAAATGGTCAATCCACCAAAAAGATATAACAATAATCAACATACATGCACCTAATGAGGGAGCATCATAATTCATAAAACAACTACTAGTAGAATTGAAATCAAATATTGGTAAGAATACATTTGTGGTAGGAGATTTTAACATGCCACTCTCACCAAAAGACAGATCAACAAAACAGCAACTACACAATGAAACAAAAGCTTTAAAGGAAGAGCTAGACAAAATGACTTAATAGATATATACAGGATACTGCACCCCCAAGGAGAAGAATACACTGTCTTTTCAAATGCACAAAGTTCATTCTCTAGAATTGACCTTATATTAGGCAACAACACAAACCTGAACAAATACACACAGATTAAAATAATACCAAACTTTTTCTCCAATCATAAAGACATCAAACTAGAAATCAATAATAAAAAGAAAATAAGGAGAGTAAACACTACATAGAGACTGAACAACAGGTTTCTGGAAGATCACTGGGTAAAAGAGGAAATAAAAGAAGAAATTAAAACATACATGGACAAATGACAAAGATGACACAATGTTCCAAAATATATGAGATAGAGCAAAAGCAGTATTAAGAGGAAAGTTCATAGCAATACAGGCCCAAATAAAAAGAACTGAAACAGCCCAAAGAAATACTCTAATATCCCCACTTGAGGTCTAGAAAAAGAGCAACAAAAAATTTAAAACCCAGCAGAAGACAAGAAATAACAAAAAATAAAAGCAGAGATTAATGAAATAAACAAAAAGATCATCAAGAAGATAAGCAAAACCAAAAGCTGGTTCTTTAAAAAATAAATAAATTTGATAAATCCCTTGCAAGGCTTACAAAGAAAAGAAGAGAAAAAACTCAAATAAACAGGATCATAAACAAAAAGGGAAATATTACAACAGACCCAGATGAAATCCGAAAGATAGAGACTACAAACACAAACAAATACAGCAATCTGGAAGTGATGGACAAATTTATAGAACAATACACTTATCCAAAACTGAACAAGGAAAAAATAGAGAACTTAAACAGGTCAATCACAAGCAGTGAAATTGAGGCAGAAGTTTCCCTAAAAACAAGAGCCCAGGTCCAGATAGTTTCACAAATGATTTCTATCAAACTTTCAAAAAGGAACTAACACGGGTACTTTTAAAACTATTTCAAAAAATTGAGAAAGAAGGAAAGCTACCAAATACATTCTATGAAGCAAACATTACACTAATTCTAAAACCAAACAAAGATAGTGCAAAGAAAGAGTACTATAAACTAACTTCCTAATGAACATAGATGCAAAAATTCTAACCAAAACCCTGGCAAACCAAATCCAACAGTGCATAGAAAAGATTATCCACCATGACCAAGTGGGATTCATCCCAGGGGCACAGGGATGATTCAACATCCAAAAATCAATCAACATAATCCATCACATCAATAAAGAGAAAAAAAAAAGATCATATCAATATAGGTGGAAAAAGCACTTGATAAAGTTCAGCATCCTTTCATGATGAAAGTCCAGGGAAAAACTGGCATAAAAGGAACATACCACAACATAATAAAATCTATATATGACAAACCTACAGCAAATAATCATCCTCAATGGGGAAAAACTGAAACCATTTCAATTAAGGTCTAGAACCAGGCAAGGATGACCACTCTGGCCACTCCTTTCCAACATAGTTCTGGAAGTACTAGCTAGGGCAATAAGACAATAGAATGATATAAAAGGAATCCAAATAGGGAAAGAAGAAATAAAGTTATTATTATACACATATAATATGATACTCTATGTAGAGAATCCAGAAAAAAATCAACAGAAAAGCTAATTGAAATAATAAACCAATTCAAAACCAACACGCAAAAATCAGTATTATTCATATATGCAAAGAATTAATCAGAAGAGGAAGAAATTTTAAAAAAACACTCCATTTACCATTACATGAAAGAAAATTAAATACTTGGGAATAACCTAACGAAAGAGGTAAAAGACCTATACAAAGAAAACTATAAAACATTTTTAAAAGAAATGGAAGATGATGTTAAAAGATGTAAAGACATTCCCTGTTCATGGATTGGAAGAATCAACATTATCAAAATGGCCATACTACCAAAGGCAATCTACAGATTCAATGCAATTCCAATAAAGAACCTAATAACCTATTTTAAAGAGAACAAAAATTACTGAAATTCATATGGACCAACAAAAGACCCCAATAGCCAAAACCTTTTTGACAAACAGAAAAGAGATTGGAAGTATTACTATTCCAGACTTTGAACTATATATTCCAAAGCCGTAATACTTAAAACAGCATGGTACTGGTACAAAAACAGAAAAAGAGACCAACGGATCAGAATCGTATACCCAGAAATAAAACCATACATATATGGTCAACTAATCTTTGATAAAGGGGCAAAAAAAAAAATACACTGGAACAAGGATAGCCTCTTCAGTAAATTGTGCTGGAAAAACTGGATCAAGACATGTAAAAAAAAATGGACCAGGAAAACATCTTGTTCACGCCTTGTACAAAAATCAACTCAAAATGGATAAAGGACTTGGACGTGAGACCTGCAACCATAAAATACATAAAGGAAAACCTGGGCAAAACCCTTCATGAATTTCACCTCCGAAATCCATTTTGGGAAACAACTATGGCTGGCAAAAAAATGAAGGAAAACATAAACAGCTGGGGCTATATCAAACTAAAAATTTTCTGTACAGCAAAAGAGATTAAAATAAAGAAAACCAAAAGAAACCCAACTGGCTGGGAGAAAAATTTTGCCCTCCAGACAAGTGACAAGGTTCTGATAAAAAATGGGGAAAAGAACTAAAAAGGCACTTGACTAAAGAAGAGATACAGATGACTAACAGGCATATGAAAGAATGCTGCACATCACTAATAATCAGGAAAATGCAAATTAAAACCACACAGAGATACTGCCTTACACCAGTAAGAATGGCCCATATGAATAAAATGGACAACAACAAGTGTTGTCACAGATGTGGAGAAAAAGGAACTCTCTTACACTGCTGGTGGGAGAATAAACTGGTTCGGCCACCATGGAAGACGGTGTGAAAAACCCTCAAAAATTCAAAGTGGAATTACCATTCAACCCAGCAATCCCACCTTGAAAATCTACCCAGAGGGCATGGAAAACACTTACTCAAAAGAACAACTGTACACACACGTTTATTGCAGCTGTTTACAATTGCAAAGATTTGGAAACAAACCAAATGTCCCAAAACCAACTATTGGCTGGAAAAAATGTGGTATATGTACACGATGGAATACTACACATTAATCAAGGAGGACAAACATGTCATTTGCAGCAACATGGATGGAACTAGAAGAACTCATATTAGCAGAAATAAGCTGAAAAGAAAAAGAAATATAGGATGATCTCACTTATATGATGGATATAGGGAAAAACAAACAAATTAAAAAAATAGAAACAATCAATGGGACTGAACAATGGAGCAAGAGAGGAAGAGGGGGAAGAAGACAGGGGGAGGTGAAGGGCAAAAGAGTAGGATGGTTAACAGGTGCTAGGGAAGTGGGAGAGCCCTGGAGTACTCAATAATTAATATAAATATAAATACACATATATGCAAGATTAAAAAGTTAAATTAAATTAAAAAAAGACCAGTCATCACAGAGATAGTTGACATTCTTTGTCAATTATTCCCCATTATACATTCCCCATTATACATTCCAGAATTAATAATCAGTACACTGGATTTGATGTTTGTCATTCCTGTGGTATTTGAAACATCAGTAAATAATATATTATTTTATTTACACATCACAGATCAGTAAATAATATATTATTTTGCATGGTTATAATTTTTTAATTATGGTATTGTAATATGTATATCTATCTGTATGTAACTTGCTTTCTTCCCACAAAAAAATTAAAAAATTACTTCCTTTGTAATAATCTCACACATATACTCCCTATGATATTTTCTAATATAAAAGTTCTGAACTAACTATGCTTTGTATCAAATATTTGCTCAGGGGAAAAATGACTTTAGATATTTAGATTAGTTTTATGACATTTACTACACATCATATTAGCAGTACTCTTTTGATATATAATTATAATATGTCATCACAATATCACCAAGAGAACTATGACCAAATATTACAAATCATCACATAATAATGTTAATGCCCTTAGGTGATTCGTTCAAATCATGTTATCACTCATTATTTTAAAATTTATCTTTTCCATAGTTTACAGAGCAAGTTCTTTTACTGAACAGAAAGGTCTTCTCAAGGTTGAACTAACATTATATATATGAAATGATGAATGTTTAATCCAGACACAGTTCATTCATTTTGTAGGAATTAACCATAGGAAAGATTTCTGCTAACTGCTAATTTCTACAGAGAATGGGTGCTGTGCTCAGAATGAGGAGGGGGTCATTTAATGTTCCAATAATGGAAGCATTTTGTGGATAAAGTTGATGGTGTCTAATGTACCTTGAATTGTGCCCTGAAGTAAATTTTTTTATTAGAGAATGGGATTAGAAAAAAAAAATCTTAGTTGTAAGTAAATTAGAACTCCCTTATCATTTCAATTCATTAGCAAAAAACATATGTTGACTTTTAAGATAACACATAGATTTCCAATTTGAAGCCAAATGAACTAATGGCCTCAGGTTGGCAGTAGTTAGACTAATTATGGTGCTAGTAACGTTTTTGATGAAGACCATTTTATGCCATGTGATTACAGAATCCTCAGAATATTGTTAACTTCAAAAACATTGAAAAGAAAGCTAACTCAATTTTAAAAGCATTGTATAATTTCAAAATTAAACTTGTAGGCAAGTGAAAAGTCTAAATGGCAAGAGTAAAGATACATTTAAACTTTTGGTACCAAAAAGTAACCCATTAGTCCTAATGGAATTAGATTTTCAAATGCTTACCTTTATGTATTTACTTTATTGACAACACTGGTTTATATGGGTTTATTTTGGATTAGTAATAGTAATGAAGGCCTGTGTAAGTTCTCCCAGTAAACTGCTTCTAACTCTATTTCAAAGATTTATCTCAAGTCCAAGAAGATCTCATCTCTACTTACTCCTTCCTGTCCTGCTATCATTTTCATGTGCATTAATGAAATATACCTAAGGTTTCCCTTTAGTTTTGTACCCATAACTCTCACATGCCGGCTTCACATTCAACATTAAAGCCAGAGTTATTTTTAAAATCACACCAGATTCTGTAACTACATTTGAAACAGTGTAGGTTCTTTCTACACCATTGGGGAAAAAAAGCAAAGTTCTCCACAGGCCTCCAAATATGACCTGTCTGACCCTTTACCTTCTACTAGGCCCTGTGCACTGCTACAGTGATGGCAGTATGCTACTGCCCCTCAGAAGCCCTGGGCCTTCTCTCACACTATCTTCTGTTTTAACTATTCCTTTGTGTCTGAGCGATTTTTTCCATACTTTTGTATAGCTATTCTTTATGAAGCCTCATTTTGTTATGTTGGAGGTTAGTAGGTTATCTTCAGTAACCTATTTAATGCTACAGACTGTTCAGTACCATACTCGCAACCCAACCACTGCTCTCTATTTTTAGCTAATACCTTTCATCACCATCAAACATACTATATAATGTTACAAATACTTATGTATGTCATTTATCATTTGTTTGTTTATGATGAAAAAGGCCTATTTGCCAAATTGTGCTGGGAAATTGGTTCTTAAAAAAATGCCAATTGGAGATACTCCCATTGTAAACACTTTCACCATGACTGGTTGCAGTCAACAACTAGCTTATAAAAACATTCTAAAAATTTAAAAAGCTATTTTGTTAAACTGAAGTTTGTCAACCCCAGTCCACCACTGGATATCTCTGTTTTGTTTACTGATATATGTCAAGATTCACATTAAGTGGAAGGTTTACATTTAAGTGTATAAATCAATGTAGCAGATATATTCATTTCCATCTATCTCTTAAAACTAAATCCCTGAGAATTATTTGTAGATCAATAACTTCTAAACATTTATATTTGAATGAATTCACCTCTTGTTAGCTATTTTAGTGTTAGTGGAAAGGAAATAATGAAAATTATCTTTGTTTTTTTAAAGTGTTAATACTTGCTTATTTTTCAATTTTATAAATAATCAACATGGCATGCATTATATTTTTCACCTAAGAAGCATCCATGACTATGCTTTCCTTTGAGTATCACTAGCCTAATGTATAGATCCCGGAATAGATTCACTTGGTTATTGGGTTGGAACACCTTCAACTGTACTGTATTAGCTAATGTGCCTACAAACTTGAAATTTTATTAAAAGACATAAGAATTCTGATTATATCATAATATTTCAACACTTGATACTGATAGTTTTTTACTGCTACATCTACAGATTTAAATATTGATTGTGGTTTAAATTTGTACTAGAGTCTTGCTAGAAAGCTAAGGAAGTTTATAATGTTTTCTTCCTCTCTTGCGGGATGCACTAATGTATACTTTAAATTTTTTATTATTGGATTGGTCTCAATTTTCCGTTTTTTCCTTTAACATTGTTAGTGCTCTAAATACTTAGATATCCTTAAGCTCCTTTATTGTACTTCAGTTTTTACTAAACTATATGTGAGTTCAATTAAACTGACTTTTAGACTCAAAATTCTGTCCATAGGAGACACAAGAGAGATAAAATATAATTTGAACAAGTTTATGTGCTAAACCAGGATGAAGTTACAAGAGTTTGTAATAAGAGTTACAAGAGTTTTTTACAAGTTTGTAACAAGAATTACAAAGAGGAGACACTTGGCTTGTTCTTTTACATAAATTCTACACAAATACCATAGTTTTAGAGAAGAGGAAAGACTATTTTGTATGCTGTTAGAAGCAAAGCGATGACTCTAGTCCTTTCCAATCATTTTTTCTTAATAATTTCTCATTAATTATATCATGACACAAGAATTTAGCAGAAGTACAACTATTTCACCACTATAAATAAGCAACAGGCAAAATATACATGAAAACCCAGAGTTTAATAATAATAGAAAGAAACTAGAGAACATTCACATTTATTCATTTTTTTTTCCCTCTAAAGACTTTTCTTCCTAGTCTAGGTCTGAGTCTGCTCATTGATTCATGCTATCTTTTGTCTGTAGACTTGCTCAACTACTATTTGTGGAACTAAACAGCTACCTTTCCCCCTTTTCTTTCAGAATTTATGTAAATAAATGCTTTTCTTACTCAAAAAATCAAAATACCCTGTCAGACCAAAAAAGTAAATAAATTATATGTATGCTTGTAAATGCTTCATCTAACTTATGACTTATCTTTTCATCTTCTTCATAATGCCACATAATTTTACATACATTTTAATAGAATGTAGTTTAAATCTTCCTTTGTCATCAGTATGCTCTCACATTTTTAAGGAAATTTTTGTAACATCACCATAAACTATCCTTTATTTCTTTTCTTGATATTTCAGCTTTTTCTCTTGACTTTTACTCTTTAATTCACTCTGGATTTGGATTTATTTCATGCTTTATGATTTAAGCCTTATGTTTCATTATTTCTCCTCAATAAGTTTAAAATCATTAAATGGAGAATTTGACTTTTTTCCAGGTTGCAAGTCAAGCTTTGCCAGTAACTAGTTTCAATATATGGATTTTTAATTGTTTAAATTATGTTTTTTTGCATCTGCTAATTTTTATGCAAATTATTTTCTTTTCCCACTCTCATATCCACTACAGTGGTATGTTAAGCACTAATAACTGGTACTGGTACTTACCCTAACGAGATTTTCCAAAATTTATTTTCTTTTTGTTTTTGTTATTGATTTCTTTATAATGTACATGGCTAAGTATATAGCTTTTATGATATAAGTATTTATATGTGTGTGTGTGTGTGTTGCTTTATCGTTAAATGTTGGTCTATTTCCAGCATTTTGGTCTTTAACTGGCATAGCATGAGGGATAGGTATTCTAAAATTTTCTTTAAAATTCTTCTAAATTCCAGATAAAATTGAAGGAAATTTCCTTTATATGCTTCCTTTATGTATCTATCAATCCTTGTTTATTGAGGTAACATTTTATTGTAACATTATATAACTATCAGGAGTTCATTGTCGAGAAACAGTAAGCATACATAGTGCATAAAACTCACCACTAAAAGTACAAAACTATCTGTCACCACCTCTTTGCTTATATGTATTTCTGCATAAATAGGAAGTCATTGCAGAACTGATCAACACCCTGGAGAGCAACACAGGACTGGGGAAGAGAGGAATGGGTGAGAAATCTGTGGGAAATGTATAGGACAATATATGCTTTTCAACAATCACATAATAACCTAATTCTCCATCTGTCTGGTAAAATGTTTCCCATAAGAATTTTAGGCACTTCACTTAATGATATTAATTTGCCATTATGATCATTAGTTTCTTTATACAAAAATTAGATGTAACAAATATTGTACAAAACTGAACAATGATATCAGAAAATAAAAGCATAAGCTAATAAAAATTAGACTTTAAAGGTTATAGTGTCATTGCGTTCTTCTGATATTAGCTGATACATGATTGATGCCAGCCTAGTCTTCACTACTAGCAGTAGGGATTATGATTTTGATTAACAACAATTCACCATGTTCAGTTTCACCCCATTCCAATAACAACTGTGTGATAAAGTCTCATTGACTCCCAAGCACACATTCTCATGACCCAATTATTGGCACAACCTTCATGGTCACCACATAGTGAAACATGCAGCTCCTGAACAGAGGGTTCTAGTTGCAAGTCTCCAGTGTAACAGTATACCAACAACAATTTCTAGTCATTACATCATTCTCCACTAGATATGAGTGTCTAGTCTATTATGTCAACCTTTGTCATATTATCAATGGTGTTGGATACAGGCAAATTTTTAAGTTTTAGTTATTGTTTGAGAGCGACTGTAGGAAATCAAATTCCTTAGACAGCATGTCTTTTTACAAAACAATTGAGAGATTTTATTACTAACCCTATGATGGAAAATATCTTCTTTACTTTTTATTTACTTTTTTATTGTTTGCACTTATATATCAACATATCTTTATATGTATATATTGCATCATTTTCTACCCTAATGCTCTCCTGTGCAACATCTTAGAATTTAGTGCCCTCCCCCACTGCTGTTCTTTCTCTCCTCCCCCTCTCTTGTTCTATGCTTTAGTTATGCGGGCAGCTTTCAACTTTCTTAAGCATTTGTTTGTTTGTTTTTCTTATATCCCTCAAATAAGTGAGACCATCCCATTTTTCTGGTCTTTTTATTTACTTATTTCCATGAACATGAGTCCTCTAGCTCCATCCATGTTGCTGCAAATGACATAAGTTTGTCTTCTTTGATTGATACATAATAATTCATTGTGTACATATACCACAGGACACCTGTAAGTGCATGTTTATTGTAGCACTGTTTACAATCGCAAAGATATGTATACAATCCAAATGCCCCAAAATGTTGAATGGTTGCAAAAGGAAAATATCTTCTGAAGAGTGATTATGATATCAATAATTTCTGAATATATTAAAATAGCCAAGATTTTACTGCATTGTTAAATTAATAGACTCCTTCAAGAGAGGAGGTAGAGGGGAAGGGAGGGGAAAAAGAGGACTTGTGGGCTGGACAGGAATAATGACATCCTGGAAACAAAAGTTTTGTCCTCAGTTCTCTGTGAGAGGACACTTATCCTTGAGACAATGAAAATTGAAAGAAGCTAAATCTGAGCTTCCTTTATTAAGTCAAGAACTCAGAAGGGAACTAGATTTTTTTCAGTTCATTGACATAGCTTGACTTCTATTTAAGTCCATTTCAATCCTTCTTATTTGAGCTTAAGAGTTCTCATTTTATACTCCTAGAATTAGAATACTCAAAGATTAAATTGAACAAAATAAAACCTCCATGAGCAAGAGTCAGAAAAAAAGTTGAGACTATTTAGATAAAGAATTAAGTTTTTAATCTTCAATGTGAAGACTTAAATATAGAAACAGAATGAGAAAAATTAAAAAGTGAAAAATGAAATTTAAGTAATGGAGTAAGAATATATCATTTAAAATAAAAATGATTCAAACACAAATGATACATTTTGAAAGGAATAATATAATAATGGAAGGTAAAGGTTTAAAATAGATGAGGTGAATAACAGCTGATGAGAAAATCAGAGAATACCTGTAATACAACAAAGAGACTGAATATATTGAGGCAAGGTCAAGACATACAGAGAGCAGAAGAGAAACACTACAATACATCATACAAATGTGAAAATAAAATCTAAAACTTTTATAAGAAAAGGAAAATCTTTATATCCATGGGTTATAGAAGATTTTCTGAGAAAAAAAAAAAAACATAAAAAGTTAATGGTAAAATTCTTTTTTTTTCAAAGAATGTCAAAAATAAAATAAAAAGACAAACTACAAAATGGGAGAAAATACTTGAGATAAATATATTTGAAATAATTTTTCAGTGGTATTATAGCCTCAAAATATAAGGATATCCAACAAATTAACAAGGCTTAGAAAAATGTTACTGGAAAATTTAACAGTCATGTGAGCAAGAATCTCACAAAAATTAAAATAGGAAATAGTTAACAGGCAAATTATTCAACCTTATTAATAATGAGGAAAACAGAGTTAGTAAGATACTAATTTCACTGAGGTGGCAACAACCAACAGGTCTACTATTTCACAAGTAGACAAATAAATGAGAGATTTATACTTTGGATATACTTACATGAAATCAATTTTGAAAACTGCAACACCACTACTTAAAATTTTAAATGCATTTTTATTAAAAATTAATAATTTATTTTCTATATTTGTTCCCTAGAGAAACTCTTTTTAACATTCAAAGAACTTTTTAAGGAATGTGCTTGGATAACATACTTAAAATAAGAAAAATTCAGTTAAATGAAAGCAAACTATATTTAGTTTGAATTCATGTAGGCATTGACTATCATTGTTCAGGTAGAAACACAGACACTTCTCTGAGTATAGGTGGCAGAAAGAGATTAATATAAAAAATTTAAATGCTTACAGAATTTCTTGAAAGAAGCAAAGGACAGGTAAAATGAACCGATTTTATAGTATCAGAAGTTCACAGAAATCTTAAGAAATTACTCAGTGGTCTAAGTCACATCAAACTGACTGGTAGCCACATCAGATGGAAGATTTGTATTAAAATGCCTTCAAAGCAAATAAAAACCATTTCTCCTCTTCTCTTTGGAAATGTAGGGGGTTTCTTTCTGACTTCTAAATAGTACAAGTTTCCCAATATAACCTAATCAAAAAGGTTGTTGGGAGTTGGATCAAATATAGTTCTAAGCTACAATATGTGAGAAAGGTGAAACGGAGTGAAGTTGATGCTGTATTGTAAAATGGTATTTGGTACAATGCTAATATGCTTGTTTAAAAAGTTGACACAAAAGAAAAATGTAAAAATTAGGATATTTTTTACCTCTGCGGAATACAAGAGATACTTGGAAGAATGCAAACATGCAGTCACAGACACTGGTGATATTCTAATAATTGATTGGGTGATTTAAGCTTACTTATTTCTATGTTTCAGAAATTCTATGTATACCTTATGCTATTTTAATAAATGAAAATACTAAATTATGAAATTTTAAAGACTGAAAAATTATTACATTAAAGTATTCAAAATCTGAACTATATTGCTAAAAGTACATCGAAATAATTTGCTGTACCTTGCAAATACCATAAGCATATATTTTAGCAATATAAATATTTTAGAAGTCATGTAGAATTCATACCTACTGCAAAACACATTAAATCATGTATAATCCGTGGCACACAAATGTGTGCTTCTATACTATACTATGTATAGTATATTCCAGTATATGCTATGCACATATAAAAACAAAACAATATGGAACTAGATTTTTATCATCAAATGTTGAGAATTCAGGTATTTTGGCATACAAACGCTGACTCTGCAGAGAGGTAATCATCCATAGTTACTCTAAAAGATAATATATAGCAAGAATTCTTACTTTTATAAGAAATTATACAGTTCTATGACATACTATTTACTTAAAATAATTAGTTTCATGAGTAAGAAGCTAGAATTTATCAATACTTAGATATTAGTGAAAACTTATTTACTTATAAACCACTATTTAAATTCATTATACAGGAAAGAAACACATTTGCGGAATTATTACCCATTATTCCTTAGTTGATGGTATTCAATGTGACATGCTTTTTGTACTTTTCTATATAAAATCCCATATAGTTCAAGTGTCCTTGAACATTCCAATAACAAGAAATATCTATATGAAACAAAACAAGACAAAAGAAATTCCAATTTTTACTTGCTAGACTTTTTAGCCAAAAAATAATTTATAAAATAAAAATATATTAAAATGAAGAAATTGTTATTAAGTATACATTGTAAAAACTTGTGATTTAAGTTTTGAAAAACAAATGAATACCTTGAGACAAAATTTTGCAAGCTGAGAAATACGTATATTCTAACTGCACTTTGGAAAGGATAGAGTTTTATACTTAGCATGGGTATGAGGGATTTGCCTAAAAAATGGGAGGACTATCTTCTTGATGATTCAAAATTTTCTGCAAATTTCCAAAAATTATCTACCTTGTAGATATTCAATGAATTCATATTTTGGTTCTAAAACTGCCTATATCCTGTCAATACGAAATCTTAACCTATGAAAGTCATATGCACCATGGAGCCATTAAGAAGAATCTGATCCTAAATGTAATCTTGCTAAGTTGTTCACAAAAATTAGTATGGAGTTGGTCTAGTGTAGAGAAAACTAAATTAGGAAAGATAGGGTGAGTCGTATTCAACAATGGCAGGTAAGATAAAGCAAATCCATGTTAGAGTTATTTCTTTGCTCTTTTCGGATTAGTTCATACCACTCTGAGTTAACCTAACTAAGTCGTCTATGATGTTCATAGGCAGAAAGAAGCTCAAATGCTAATTTAGATGCTGTGACACTTTTTCAAAATCTAACAGGGTTGTAGTGTACGGAAAATTAAAATGAAATTTCCTTTACCCTGTGTTAAAATTCTTGTTCATATGCTCTGACATTAAAAAATGAGAGCAAAACCTTTTGGGAGGAGAAATTAATTACACATTTCTTCCTACACCTTTCCTGTCAGATACTTTCCTATTAGCATGCATATTATTAGACTTCTTAGGCATTTCATGAGAATCCCCAGTTGTTCTGGCAAGATGACTTCTGGACCACTATTTAATTCATAAACACTCTAAACTTACATTTGTGGTTCTTCTGGGATAGTTTATAACAAGCGTATTCACCCATGGGGAACAATAATAGCTGGATAAAATAAGGGAAAATATTTTTGAAGACTTCTGAGACCGTCTATGAGTCAGAAATTCAGGCCACATAATCCTGGAAGAAACGAAAGTTCATGGAAATGAATTCAAACACTATACAATCAAAGCAAAAAAAAAAAAGTTTAAACACTATACCACCCTCCCCCACCCCTGCAGATAACTTGTCTTCTAAAATGAAAATTTGTGATATGAGGGGAAAACTGCTCTTCTCTTATTATCACACTTCAGTTCTTCACTTTTGACAACTGAACTGTTATATATTTTTCCTTCCCTACACTGACCAACTCTGTGTCACCAGCTTAGTATTTCACAATTCAATTTAATTCTGACACCAGTATAAGTCAGTGAAAGTCCTATGGGTTTAGAAATAAGTCCCTAGAGATTTCCTCCCTCACTGTGTCAACTACAAGTAATAAGCCCCGGGATAACTCTGTTTCTGTCCAATTTAGTTATAAACTAAATGTTGCTACAACCTCCTCCTCATATCACAAAAAACAGTAAAACAGCACACTTAGTTATGTAAAGGCTATGGATGAGAATCAGATGAGAGATACATAGTTCAGACAAGGTCCAGAAGTGTCCCAAGGAGAGAAATGTGTTCGCACTGACTGCGATAATGCTACCTACCTTCTCGAATGTGTTCACCCACCACCTGGGAGCTCCCTGATCCCTGAGCCCTGCAATTTGGGTATTTCTATGTTGTCCGCATCATGTTGACCTAATTACTGCTGGTTCCCTCTCTCTTCTTTAGAGAATGAAAAATAAGAATGAAAATCCAAGCATCTAATTATCTAATTATGACTTGATCTTTTTATGTACCAGTCATGATTCAATAATCTCATTTGAACAAGAGATTCCCCATCAAACATGAATTCCAAGAATTTTAGGATCTCGGTATGAGATAACTGTTACTCAGGAAATTACAGCCATTTGGAGTTCTGCATAAGAAGCTGGGGTCAAAAGAAAATACAAGCAGAAATTAGGAGGTAATACATGCAAACCTATATACATACATAAACACACATATATGTTTTATTATTTCATAAGCAAGAAGCCGAGACCTGGGCTTAGAGGCAGACAGGACACACAAAGTTAAGATTTTAGAAAAGGAAACAGAAACAAGTCCCATTCTGTGCACTGATTCCTTTCATGAGCATTTGAGATTTTTAAGCTATTATTGAGGAAAAAGCTAACAAAACCAGCAGAAAATGACAGAAAGCCCTGAGTAGACTATTTGCTAATAATATTCTTATAGTGTGGGAGGAAAAAAAATGGATGAGAAAATAGAAATGACTAGTAAAATTTACAGGCTCACATTTGGAAACTCTCAAAATCTATACCCTAATATTAAGCCAAGTTGAAGGTAGGAAAAGCTTTCCAAAGTCTGACACTCTGATTCAAGTTGTCTTTGTCTCTGAATAGATTTAGAAAGATCTCCACTGTAGCTGTCTCAGAGAAGAGAGCAAGAAAGAGAAAAAAAAAATCAGAGAGTCTGTGTTCTTTTATACAAAAGCTTGGCATTAAATATGAAAATGAAACATACACTTAATGGAAAAACTAGAGTACCAGGAATAGATCTATGGGGGATTTAAAATGTTGGCAATGCCTTACAATGACTTTAAAAATTTTCTAAATTGCAAAAGTATATTTCAATTACTGTTAGCATTGTCACAAGATTCAATGATGGTCAGCACAGTGTAGAACCTAGAATTCAAGAGAAAAATAAAGCAATATAAATAACGAAAGAGAACAAAGTGACCAAAGATAAAGAATGGTTCTTGGATTCTACACATAACACACTACTTATCAGAGTGATTGTGGGGCAAGGAGGTAGGGGGCAGGAGTGAGAAGACTGTGGAACCCTTGGTTTCTGGTGCATAAAAAGGGGCAAATTCACATAAGGAGGTGTCAGTTGTACTCCCCAAATTATACAGTTATGTAAACTAATGGCAAATCAATAAAGCTTAAAAAAGGGGTTTTTATGTCTCTATGTTAAGTCTGTGGAAGCAACAAAGTAAAGGTATACATGTGAGAATCAGCTTTTTCCTCTTGTAAAACACAATAACTGGACATGGAGGTGGTCTGCAAATAAGTATATTAAAATGACAAAAAGTGAAATACAGTTTCTGAAGTTGTTTTGCCCCAAGATGTTTCTTTGAAGGAATTATAAAATAAAAAAAAGAAAAGATTTCAAAATGGATTGTGCTAAATGAAAACATAATTGGATATGCAATTTCTGGCTTAAGCATCACAGTACTTTAAAATAAAAATAAAGTGCATCACCTAAAAATGTTTATCATATAGAAAAATAGTAAATTATATTACAAATCTTAAATATTCAGTTTCTGACTATTCTAACAGCAAGCTTAGCCTCTAGCAGAAAGAAAAATTCAATGTTCTAATAATCCCTGACTGGGCATGTTGCAATGTTGTTTTTTTTTTTTTTCCTGATAAATGTATATCACACACAAATACTGGTACTGAAGATTAAGTTTTGAACACAATCTATTTTACTAATAGAAAGTGTTACAACATTAAAAGTCTCATCTCTTTCTCACAGTCTATCATTCCAACATGCACAACAGCAGATACTCTATTGACGCGAATCAGTAATATGACAAAAGGAAAACTAAGACAGAAACAATAATCTACAAGTCACTTAAACTAATTATTTACCTACTTTCTTTGTAATTGGAAAGAATTAGATAGTGCCCTTTTGGGTGCATTAAACTATTCATAAGTCATGAATGTAATTCTAATATATCAGTAAAACAATTTTTAAGTAAACTTAAACCTATCCTTACTTAGCAAGGTAATATAACTCACATGTAGTCACAAATTTGAATTAGGTAATTAAAATAAAAGAGATGCTGAATATTTTACAATATGACATATATTGAAAAAGGAAGACTCTGTTGCTAAATAATCACTTAGAGAAAATGGTCAGTATATATATGAGCAAGATGTACTTTTGAAATTACTGAAATCATTTGCAGAATATCTTGACTACACATTACATTATATGTTATTCTGATTATTGCAAAGTTATAATTCTCTAGACATAAATAATATTGGAAGTCCTCTATGATCAATACTAGGAATATGACTTTAAAAACTGAGTAATATTTTTTTATTCTTTTGCTATTTCCCATATATACAATCTAGTTTTATTTATTAAAAATATGTTACAAAATATTAACCAGAAGTATCATGAATATTATGCCATGGTCTTAAAAGTACAAATATAAGATAGATATTGGGGAAAAGGTGGAAAAATAATGATATTTATTATTTATTCTGATTTTATTTGCAGAAAGAGAAATAACAAAGATCTGTCAATTATGTGTCCAATTTGACATCCATTATCTAATCAAAGAGTAATTTAAAGTTTAAAATAGAATTGCATACTTTAACTGAATACAGTAATTATATTAATCACTTATATAACCATTCTTCTGTTTTAACTGTACTTTAGAGACAAAGTCAGAGGTCTAACTTCCTGAATCTGAAACTCTTAACAGCGTCATCCAGAAGTTTAGGTTTTCTGCAAAATTAAAGTTTCTTCCTGTAGATTTTGCAGTTAAGCAAATGCAAGACTAGATAATTTATATTTAGCACTAATTCATTTCATCCTGCTCATCTACATACTTCAGAGTTATTTCTTCCTCTTAGAGTTTACTGTCCTAATTTGCATGAGAAATGGTATTTAAAACATTTTTCTACATTGTCTATTTATTACTAAATCAAATTTTAATTTTTTACTCATAATTCAATTTGGTACTTGGAAGTACTCCCCAGTGTATGATATGGAAAAAGTACTAAGTTAACCATTAATCATCAAAAGGTACATAAGATTCATAAAATTAGTATAATCTACAAAACTAATGACAATTTTCATTTATTGATCACCTATACCAAACCCGTAACATTGCTTAACAAAAATTATTTCACTTAATAGCTACAAAATCTTCTCCAGGTAGTTTTTTTTCTCATCTTCTGGGAAATTTTAGATGATCACATAGTTAAATAAACTATCCTAGACTACATAGGTATTACAGTTATAATCCAGGACTTTACATTAAAATAATTTATTAAATATTATATTTTATTACACTACATTAATTGCACAAACATCTGTGCATAGCTAATTTTAGGTACAAAACAATGATTATCTATGGCATTTTTTTAAGAATATGATTATTTTTCCCTATTATATTTGTGTTGGAATTGGGGATTTTTAACAGAAATATAGAAGCTGGAATATTATCCAAAACATATATTTTTTTTATATTTTTTTATATTATCCAATATATTGGATAATATATTGGATAATATATTGGATATATTATATTGGATATAATATATAATATATTGGATATATATATATTGGATCCAATATATCCAATATTATCCAAGTCATATACAGGAAAACTGTAAATAGTAACAGTGGATACTTGATTTAAAAAAATGCAAATTATATAATTTCTGACAATGGTGAAACTCTGCTTCCAGTATTTAAGAAGAATCATGTTTGAGTTCAAAGGAGTGATTTTATGATGTGAATTTTATGGCTGTTGCTAATTGTTTGCATAGTCAACCAACTTAATTATTCCAGAGGAACCTAAACAAAAACACAGAAGAACAATGTTTATCCCATCACTAGTTACAAGAGAAAGAAACACATGTGTTCCAATCTGTTGACAACATTAGATTTCAAGCTGTAGTATTGTTCATATCAGGTTTGCTAAACAACATATTTCAAAATAATCTAGTGAAAAAGTCGGCTAATCCCTAAACACAGAGTAGAGCAGTTGTGCTGAGAGGTAAAATGCTAAAAAAAAAAAAAAAATATATATATATATATATATATATATAGTGCATGTTGGTCTTACAGAGAACTATCACAAGCATCAAACTCTTCCCATTTGATCTACATCATTGTTTGTAGCAGTTAGCAAACTGGTGAAAAAGATATGGAAGACAGCTCCACTGAGTAGCACAGTGCAAGGTAAGTAATCTCCAATAACAGTAATGAAAATACCTGAAGGGCATGTTAACAGATACATAAGTTAAAAGCAAAGACAATCAAAGAGCTATTGAAGATATTAAAATAAAGATTTATATACGTTTATTAAATTCATAACAAAATATCTCAACTGCTAAAATTAGAGAACTATGCTATGAAGAGAAAAAAAATGGATAACATGTAAGTATACTATTTTGAAAATATTTAAAGTACTTTTTGTCTACTGCCATACACAGTCTTAAAGTTTTTACAGTTTAAATAGTCTAAGGTTTATCTGGGGGCATTATTATAACATATGTCATAGAATGCTTGTTAAGTAGATATTTTTAGCTACTTTCACCTTGGTTACTACAAGATCCATCTAGAGATTAGTTTAACAAATGTGACAATTAAATACCAAGTGAATAAGATAGTTTAGAAATCTAGTGAAAAAATAAATTCTGCAAACTTAACATATTACATATTTAAATGGAACTTGATGTTATTAATCTTATTCAAATGTAATCCAACTATATTAGGCCTGGGTTTCAACTAAAACTGAAGTTTAAACTAATCTTTATAGCAATATTTATTATATTAAGTCCTTTGATGTTTAAAGAATTGTAAGAAGTGTTTTTTAGTTTATTTTTTCAATATTTTATGATTTACCATTGATAGACAAAACAATAAAAATTTCTGGTATACATCTTCACTCTGGTGTGTGTATAAGACTCTCCCTGCATACCATCAAAGTTTTATATTCTTCCTATGTTTTGTCAGAATCAGAAAATTTTATTATTTGCTGAGTTAGAATCATTATCTTCTATAATTAAACTCCTGCCTTGAATATCATAGGCACTTGTAAATTTTTAAAATTTTGCTATTTTATTGATGTCTAAACAGGTTGTGAGGTTCATAGGAATTCCTATGGTAGGGCTCCTAAACAGCAAACTGCACCTCCCTTTCCTAAGGATGTGAGACAATCCTTATTTTTCTCATTTTTCATATGATTTTTTCCATTATATTATGTTGTATCCACTTGTGACTGACTCATCATAAAATCTAAGATGAATCAAAAGTCACTTCTAACTAACAATTATTCCTTACAACACAATTGGTGAGGATGGGATAATTAAAGGCCTAGATGAAAAAATCCTGCAAACCTGCCATTTCATTGCTTGTGACTTACAAACTGATGGTCCCACCTGGGTTCTGTCATTAGAAGGCCCTCACCCGGCTAGTGTTCCTGTCCTCTATTTTGTGTTGCCCCTTGCAGGTGCTGTGAAGACCCCTACCCCAAAGTGCAAATTCTACTCCATCTCCAGTAGAACACCCATGCTAGGACCTTGTTTCTCAGCTGTGATCCTGTCAAGAGGAGGAAATGCCATCCTATCTCTCCCGAATATACAACATAGGACACATCGGTCCCTTCTTCCTCTTCTTTGCCTTTATCAATCAGACAGTAACTAAAAACCATGGTTTTAGCAGGTTAGAAGTCCAAGACCAAAAAAAAGGATATTAACCTTTATGAAATGAGTAAATGCAAATATAATGCTAGCCCTACATTATTCAATGATTTTAAACACATCCTCCTAGTTACAAGGAGAAAAAAGGTAACTAAATAACATGCATACACTATTTTAATATAAATAATAGACTATGTGCATTTATGGATTATATAATTAACTGAAACCAAAGTTCTACAAATGACACAATGAGAAACCCTAAATTTATATACTAGAAGAATTTATATAACAAGCAATAAGAAAGATGTGGTTTTTTGTGCCTGGTCCTAACTTTAACATTTGCTAAAATGCACCCATTGAAAAAGTTCATGTATTTAATACTAGAATTCAAAATAAAACTGGATATGCCACTAAATTAAAACATTATGTCCCTTATATCCTTAAGAAAGAAACAAAATACAAATGGGATGGGAGAGGAATAGATATGCCTGATAGTAGCTGTGTCTTTGCTTAAACTCCCCAGCCACAATACCCATTACCCAAATATTCCATATCAGGCTCTGAAACAATATATAATTAATCAAAATTAAACTAAGCCATTAACATTCACAAATTGGCTTACTAAAACAAAACCTCAGGAGTCCTCAGTTAAAATAGTTAATATGACCCAAAGTTAAATTTATATAAAATCTAATACAAAAAGGAGCAATTAGCTCTATTCCTTCTCCATTTGATATTTCAAAATTGCCCTATTCTTAAATATGAAACAATTTATTTATATAATTTAATTAAAAAAAACTAAATAAATAAAAAGTATTTTGAGATGGCTTACTACAACCTTTAATCTGTGGTTCCATTTATCAAGGGCCTCTTACCCAAGTCTCAATATTATTACAATTACTGATTGTCTTCAACCAACAACTGGCAAATATCCTGCTCTCAGAGACTGTCTAAGAGAGACTAAACAATTCCACTTGAACAGACTTTCAACTACACTTTCCCTTCCTTCCAAAGTGACACAATCCGTATCTTCCACTGGACATGTGGAGTATAGAACAGTTTTGTCATCATATAGAATCTTTTCAGAAATCTTATCCATATCCAGCTTTCTCGGAAGCATAGGCATGTCATTGTACTGATAATATCTTCATCCAAGGAGCCTCATTTCTCACACACACACACACACACACACACACACGTTTCACTTTTGCTTCCTTGTGCCAAGGATGAAATTATCTCTTATTCTAAAACCTCCATCTCAACAACACCCTTGTTCTAAAGGAAAAACAGGCCAGAGGTATCTTTTACCTTCCTTCCCAAACTGGGTGTCTGTTTAGTCCATGTTAATGGTATACTCATGCATTTTAGTGGAGGTTACTAGAATTAATGAAGATGCTTGATTTTTCCAGGATGCTTGTAACTAGTAACAGTTTATCAGCCCCTTGATACCCTGAAGAGATCACTTACTCTCTGATCCCTTTTTTACCTCCCCCCACTCCAGCTTCCTACCATATACTCATCGTGTATCTCCATCCATGACCACTATGACAACTCTTCCCCCTGGTTAAATACAAGCCACATTCTCACCGGTATATCATAGCCTAAATAATGACACCTTTGGTTATATAGTAGTCCATTAACTGACACTGCATCTTATATATTTTTCCTTGTTGATTTTCTAGCATATTTTTCATAAAGAAAGCATGCCTAAGTGTGCAGTGGCTATATGGGGTAGTCCCACAGTACTTTATCAACTTGGTATCTCCTCTTTTCCATTTATTCCAGGATTCTGAGCAAAACAGTTATTGATTTCTATCTTAATAGAACTTTCCATAGCCACAGGAGCTTCCAGCATTGGCATTGGTACAGCAGTCTTTGTCAAACAAAATCAAATCATAACTGCCAACCAGCACCTTTTGGCAGCCCTTTCAGATCACATTCAAAGGCGGCAGGAAGTACTGTCTATTATGCAACAGATAATAGACTGTTTATTATCAGTCTAGCCCAAATGATAATGGATAACAGACTGGCTCTAATTATTTAGTAGCCAGGAAAAGAGGAGTATGTGCCAATCAGGGTACCTCCTGCTGTACATATGCTACTAGCTCTGAACAGGTACAGCAAACACTGAGAAACAGGCAAAAAAGACAGAAATCAAGATCTTTCAAAACAATCAAAATGTTGCAACATATTTCCTTAATATCAGAAGTGACTTTAGTTCTCTTGCCTTTACCAAAAAAAAAAAAAAACAAACCCAAAAAACAAAAAAAAAAACTGGAGCATCTGATTACACACTAATCTCTAAATCCCCATCTTATGCCTAATTAGACTCTTCTTTGTTGTCATTCTAATCAAAGTTACTCACTTTGATTAGGGGAGAAGCTACACAAGTTTAATATCTCAACAGCCTAGATGATAAGTGTTACCCTTCCCCATCAGTAATGATAACAGTGTTGAGGCATCACAGGCTGCAAACACCCAGCTCAGTTGACTGGATGCACTGTTGTGATAAGGCAGGTCCCTTACCCTACAGGATCTCCTCTCTGTTCTCCTTAACACTGAACTAGCACACCAATGAAATCCTTATGTATTAATTCCATCTTGGCTTCCATAAAGACATTTGCATATAATTCTCTGATTTTCTTCCTGCCTCCCCCATCTCTTTTTCTCAGGCCCCCATTAATTGCAGCTTCTTCAACGTGTCATGCTAAATCTTCCTCTCGACAGATCTGTGTATGTAACAATTCTCTCTCATAGTTATAGACCTCCGCAGTACTCATCTCTGTTTGCATCTGACCATGCAAAGATAAATAAAACATTTTAATAGCACAATTGTTCCTTACATCACGGTAAGATATCATTTCTACTCTATTCCTGCCTCGTATATTAACAATTTCACCCTGATAAAGTTAAAAAGTGTTAACACCTTTATATAATTAATAGTAGAGACACATGCTTTTTTTTCTGTGATTAGTACCCATCAAAAGCTGAAAGGTAATATTATGTTTGCAGAACATGCTCTCAAAGGCTTCAATGTGAGCATATATTGTTACATCCAATTTGAAATTTTAGTAAAAGAAGTTCAAACTATAAGAAAATTTAAAATGAAAAAAGAAAACAAACTATATTTTGGAAGTAGATAACAGGTACAATAATGTAAAATTGTGCAAACCTATCTACACTGAAATTCCAGTCAAAGCTAACTAATTGTACCTCAGAATTCAGAAAGACACAGGAATTATTTCTTCATGAAAGGTAAATGAGACACTGAAAAAGCAAGACTGAGTACCTTTAACATCTCCCTTGCATGGTAATTCCCATCTCTAGCATCTGCAGAATAGTATATATATAGTATATATATAGTATATATATAGTATGTATATATTATTTATATAGTATATATATAGTATATATATAGTATATATATAGTATATATATATATATATATAGTATATATATATTATTTATTGGGAGACTGAAACCATGAAGGTAGATACCAGGACTCAATCTTTGTGGGAGTGAAATGAGTTTATGAAAATAGTGAGAGTAAGTGAAAAACTATAGAATCTCAGCAATTTTATCCCCTTACACTCTTCCAATGCAATTACTAGGCTTACATGAGTTTCAGAGAATCTATGCTTTCAGTATATATGACAACTTCATCTTCAAATCCAGTGCCCATCTGTTGACAACATTCTCTCTCTTAGGTGGTGGACTTAAAATGGTTGTATCATTGGGTTCCATGGGTTTAGATTTAGGTTGAGTTGTGTCAATGGGTATTCTAGGTGGTAGGACAAAGGGAAAGTAAAGAGTGGTACTGAGAATAATATGTCCTTACTTATTTGAAGGATGATTCCTGGATGGTTGCCTCATGATTTACCCTCACAACTCTTTCTACTTATATTTTGCTACTATTCTTTTTCCAACTATCTTTGGGCTATGGTTGATACTAGCTTGCTGTTTGTCAGCTGTAAGCACCAATTTAATGCAGCCTCTTTACTTTGGCACATCTAACTTGCTTATAAATATCTCATTTATAATAAACACCCATCAATGTATCACTTTCAAATGTGTAAATTCTGTTTCCTGAGATGTTTCACTAATAAACTATTCTTTTCCTCTCAATAAGAAACTGAGTTGAAAATACTGAGTTTTTACTTTTTTAATTAAAAGAACATCTAAAGCTCTAACTTTGTCTCCAAAAACATTACTAGACATTTATTATTGATTTTGATATTTAGTATTTGATGATTTCATTAGCATTATGAACTGTTAAGTTTGATTTCTTATTTTTTCCAAGAGCCTAAGACTGTTTTATTATTTTTTTATAAAAAGATGATAAATAGAAATTTATTTTTAATATAATTTTCTTTCATTGTGATGAAAGAATATGATATATTAAATATCCCCTGATTAATTCTATTAAGGGTTTCACTTTTAGGTTAGAGTATAGGTTAAGTTTAATAATGATTTAGAGAATAATAACACAGTTATAAAGAATGGGTAGACAATGAAAGAAAAAGATGGAGGAAGAAAGGTAGGAGAGGAAAAAAAGAAAAAGATAATGAAATGCAGGGAATAAGCAAATATACAAACCCAAAGTTTGTGTGATGAATCCAACTGTGAGTAAAGATGCAGACACATGTGTGTATGTGTGTGTGTGTGTGTGTGTGTGTGTGTGTGTGTGTATAAGTTGAGGAGAGGAGAGAGAGAAAAAGAATTCTCACACTTATTGATTATAATGTGAAAAAACCTAGATTAAAATTTTATATTCTAACTCTACTACTTATTAACTTGCTAGCTACTTAAATGCTTCAGATTTTAGACTGTAAATACACAAAATCTGAATATTAACTGTTTCATGCCACAAACTTATTCTGTCACAGTTGAATTATAATGTCTAGAATAATGCTTAAGGCTGAATATAAACTAATAGATATTTTCTGATAATACATCTTATTCTGATATTTTGTGACCCTGTATAGAGTTGCATATTTGATCCATCTAGATTTAAAAGTAGCATTTCAAATTTACACTAAATCTGATATTTAGTAATTCTATTAGCTTCCTAGAAAAGATTTAATAATCTTCACAAAGTTGGCGAAATAAAACAACAGAATTTCATTCTCCCTCAGATAGGAGTAAAGAGCTTCTGGGAGCCCCCAAGGTTTCTCAGTTTGTGGTAGATAACTCCAATCCCTGCCCCTCATTTTCAGTCATCTCCTTCCTATGAGTCCTGTCCTTTTTTCTCCTCTTATAATAAATGCATTAACCAATGTTAACTCATCCTAATTCATTATAGACTCCTCTAACTTGATTACATTTGCAAAGACCCTACTACTATCAGAACACATTCACAGGTGCCAAGGGATTAGGATTTCAGCAGTCTTTTGGGCAGCACAAAATTTGATACATAACAGTAAAAAGTCACTTTTTTATTTCTATCATATATTAATCTCGATGTAATTGATACTTTCTTAGTTGGGGTATTATAATTTTCAAAGGTTTCATCTACATAGACTAAATACATGTAATAACTTTGAATTAATTCCATATTTTGTTCTAACTACCAGTCAGAGAATTGATTCACGAGAGTAGCATACGTAAGATGATGAAATGATGTTTATAGCGCCTGAAAATGAGAAAGTGCTAACACAAAAAAAAATCCAAATAACTACAATGATGGATATTTCATGGACACAGAAAGCAAATTAGAGCACTTGTAATGTAGAAAACTAAAATAATTTGAGTGGGGAAAAAAGCAATATTGTCTTAATATACAAATTATCAAATATCTATGACTATATCTATGACAGCATCCAATGCATGTCAATATAAATAAATGACTAAATGAATGAGTAAGGAATAAATGAATATATGTGGTAAAAAAAGATGTCTCTTTTAGAGAAAAACTGAAAAATGCAAATGAAATATGAACTCTAGCAATAATGCATCAATATAGATATATTAATTGTGACAAATGTGGCATATGAATGCAAGATGTTCATAAGAATGGAAACAGTGTAGGATAAATAGAAATTCAATTTTATCCTGAAAATCATTCTGCAAATCTTAAGCTAATCCAAAATAAAAATTAATAAAAATATAAAGTGAAATCACACTAAACGTTACATGTATAGTAACACATTATATTACAAACTATATAAGAAAAATTACTTTGAGTTAGAGACAGGAATAACGACTAACAACATAGGAGAGAGGGGACATCTGAAATAATCAACTTTTTATATACTTTGTAAAATTAAATTTGTCATGTTTATACAAAATGTCTCAAGTAGTTCTAAGGAAATATTTCTTCAAAATTAATTGTTGAATATTCAAAAGTCATTTCTAGTATATTTTTTTTCTGATTCTCCTCTTGTCTATTAATATATCCATTTGTAAACATTTAGAATTTAGGAAGAAATAAATACTGTAAATATTTTCCAAGGGAAATAGTTAATCAAAATTATGCTTAAATGTCACTTTCTGAAAATCAGAAATGCTTTTTTTTTTCATTTCACTTTTTTCTGATTTTCTCTTTCTCTGCCTGCAGTATTGGATGAGGCCTAAGGTTTCACTAACTAGTATAGGAGAAAGTATGTTTTCTAAGACATTTGAGCATAAGCATTATGCATTTTTGTACCTATTTTGACTTTTTTCTTTGTTGAAACACCTAACCTATATTTTCAAGGGACTTATCTATGAATGAAATATTACAAAAAAATGCTCTCCATGAACGAGAAAAAATAAGAGATAAAGAAGTCCATATAGGCAGTAGAAAAGGAAAATAAATCATTTTCTGAAGTTTTTTTTTTTTTTTTTTTTTTTTTATTGTTTCAATCACAGCCTCAGTAAATGGTTATTGGGATACCTTACCCTCCCTCTGATGCCTCCTCTGTTTAATCAGACCCTTCTCTCGTTGTTGTTTGTTAATCTGTGTTAAGTCCATTAGTCTCTTTCCTGTGGCACTGTCCTTTCACTGAGTCAGGGACTTTGTTCTTGGGACAAGGTGAACTGTGCTGGCAGGTTTTCAGTCTTAACCTAGTATTGGACAGCTAGTCTATTTATTTGTTGGACTGTCTATGTTTTCTCATTGCAGACTGTCTTGTCCTCTCCATTCTCTGTGTTGTTTGCTGCTTCTTTAACTTACAGTTCTGGCATCTGGTTTAGGGGACCTTGGCTCCAGCCAGCATCAGTGAAGAAGTTTCTCTGTGGGTACAAGCATCTATAAATGGTTGTTGTAGATCATCTCTCCCTAAGTTTGCAGCTATGCTGTGGAGCTGATGCCCAGACTCTGTGGCCTTCCTCTCCCATGGAATGAGGAAGGGCACTTGCTCTCTTAGATGTCATCTCAGATTCTGGCTCCTCCAGACCCAGTGAGAGCATAGGTGTGAGTCCTGACAACTTGTCACCATAGCGATTTCTCCAGTCCCATACACACTGGCTCTCTCCACATTTCCTCTCTTGTGTCCTGCCCAGATGTGTGGGCTGTATGTTTATCGGGCCCCTCACCTGCAAGCAGCCATGAGGTACGGGGAATGGTCCTTCTGGGCCCCTTTCCCAGCAGAGAGCACGGGTATTGAAGAACACCAGGTAGGACCCCTGCACCAGAGAACAAGGGTAGGGGGTCTTGGTGGGGTCTTAACCCCACCCACCAGCAGGTGGTTGCACGGGGTAGCCATCTGCCAGCTTGGATGCTGCAGCATGATTCGGCCAAACCCCCAACCCAAGGGGGATTAGCACTAGGTACTGCCTGGCCTAGGATCTCATCCCACCCAGAAGGTACAGGTGTGTGTGGGGGGATGGGATGAGAGGGGGGAATCGAAACCCCTTCTATTGCACTGTCACTTCAGCTAGTCCTCAGAACAAAGAAGAAGGGTGCAAAGAATACAAACTTTCCGAAAAGTTTTACAGAGTTACCTCCATAAAAATTAGAGGTTTGGTGTTCCCTGCCCACTAATGAAGGGTGTTCAGCATCAAGGGTAAACTACAGAAGACTTGGAGAGACAAAGAGGGAGACATTTGGAAGCAAAAGGGCATACCTGCTTCTCAGTTTTGAACTTGCATTAGAGAACTGGGGATGTGGAAGGGCACATGTAGAGACATATAGACACTTGAAAGAGACATGGCTGAGAGACAGGTAGAGAGACTGACAATAGTAACCTATATCTTGATTTGTACTTTAATGTTTCTACTTTTGACCCAGACTTGCCTGACCCTCTTTTGTACCTTTCCTATGGTTCCCATCACAAGGTGACTTAGACTTGGGGTAAATTTTCAAGTCTCTAGTTGGTCTGAAAATTTAGGTCAATCCTGTTTGACTGGGCATTTAACTGTGAGAGGGTGGGTAACTTACAGTGTTTTAAGGGGAAAGTACTGCCTGTATCTTCTCACTTTATAGCCACTAGTCCTACTGAAGTCATTTCGAGCTAAAAGCAAGTTTTGTCTCAGCCCAATAGGTAGCAGAACCACCTTCAGAGGCATGCAGGTGCCACTCAGTACATGCATTATCAAAATGTTTTCAAAAATTAATACTAAGTCAAACTTAGTATGCCTATACAAGGTTTTCAATGTAAAAGTAGGCAAAGACAATAGGGACAACATAAATGTCCCTTGTTCAACTTATATTAAATAAAATACATGCAAATTTTTCACTCAAAGTAGAACAGCTGGGAGGAATAGTGCTTGCTATCAATATTTAGAACAAAGGAGTTCATCAAAGATATTTCAGTGAATTTGTAATCCCTTTTTAATTCAAATACGTCACATGTCCTTACCTCTCCAGCGTCTATGATCTTCGCTTTGTAAAAATTTTATTTTAGGACATTTCAAGGAAAAGTTGTATGATTTTCTAGAGGCACAGGATTGAAAGAATCTACATATAACAGCATTAAATAGTCTAATTTGGAACAGATGAGTGCTTTAACCATTTTGAACATTTGTTCCATAATTTACCAAGACATGTTGCAACTCACATTCAAACAGTGATCAACACATAACAAATTGAGTGGTGCTATGAAGCTGAAAATTCCAACAAGCACTCTATTGGCTTTCTGAGGTTGTAACTTTTAAATCAACTACAGAGAGGCAGGTAAGCAGACTACTGTGAAATAAGTGCAAAATACTTCTGTGTTGCCCAAAGGGATTTTTCCTTCTAAAATAATGTTGATCTAATCAGAGAGATGCCTATGTAAAGTTCAATTCTGTTTCATATAGTTTAATGGTATCAAATAATTTTCATTTATATGGAACAACTTAATAATTGTAAGTGATTTCCTGTACATCCCAGATCACTTATTTTTGGTACTGGTCTTTATGTGCTATGGTACCTAATGTTTAAATAATATTGTTGCCCTGAAGACCAATTACAGTAATTAAAAAGTTTTAAGGATTAGAACCATTTTTTACTGTAACTATTCATATCAATCACAGTTCTAACAAATAGAATAAATTTGAATTAAATTTTTATCCTAATTTGATTTAGTATATTGCAACATTTTCATAATTTTATATTAACTTAGTAATTGATAATTACTTCATGTTACCCAGGTCTTTTTTTAAAAATACCATTATGTTATTGCTCTATATTTGTGCAATTTTATCTTAAAATTAGCCCTTTGCTAAAATATATAAAATACATCTTGAAAAGACATCTTGCTCTTATTCCTTCTTCAATTCCTAGTTAGTAGCTTTCATACAGAGATATTGTCTGTGAGTCAAACTTCTCATCAGCAAGTAGCATATATAAGAATAAACTGCTTCCCGATATTACAAATGAAGTTGGAATTTTGGTACAGATGGTAAATTACAATGAGTTATGATAATACCCTATCAATTTATAAAAGGATTTAATTGAATAAAAGAGTTCAGGCTGTTTTTCATAAAAGGCATTTCATAAGAATCAATGAATATTTTTTCCTAAATTATTTTATAGAGTGGGTAAAGCAAGGTATTTTATGTAGCTGCCTATATATTTTGAATGTCTTTATCATTTTTGTGTGATTATTTTAGTTTGAGCTCAGTCAAAGTACCGTTAACATGGTTATTTAAAAACATTTTTTATTCTAACATCTTTCACCTGGGATAACCAAATAGATACAGTTGGATTTAAATATAAATTGTTCTACATTATAAGTCAACATTATATGAAAATGTGTGTAGTTACAGATAATGTGACAACTTTCGTTTCTCCAAGACTCGTAATAAAGTGTGGAAGAAAACAGCTTGTAAGGCTCAAGAGATGTGACAATCATTCTCAATATCATAACGCATGGTGGTTTTTCACAGTTGTTTTTAGCAGTTATCCTTCTGTAAAATTTACTTGCAATCAGGTTGTCATATATACATGAAGTTTAAAAGCATTATCTTAATGTTTTTTCTTTCTCAGCATATGATAAAATATAGTGGCAAAGACTAATTTCCAAATAATAAACTAAGCAATGTTTTTCTTCCTCAAAAATCTGGGGGCCAATACCTGTAGTATATATGTGGATAAAATATCTTTTTAATTTTATTTTCATCATCACACATAAAATGTTTTATTATTTAGATCTATCCCAATGCCCACTATTATTGTTATTTTATAACTTAACTCAGCAATGATGCAGGTATATATTCATTTTACATATGAAATGAAAATGTCAGAGTATTTAGATAAGTTGCCCAAGGTGACAAATAATGTGCTACTTCTAAAATTAATGTTTCTCTAGTTATAGATACTAACTTGTTTCGTGCACATTTTTCCTTTTCAATATCAACACATTTCAATGCTTTCTTTAAAAATGTAATCTAAATATATAATTGTATTTTTGAACAAACACAACACAGAACAAAATTATATCACTATATTTTTATGTTATATATACACAATGTATGCACATATAGATATGCAAACTATTAAAGTACACTTTACACAAACAAATTGGCTAATAACCACATGTTGGTACAAAAGTTAAAGGAAAATTCTGCTATGATGATTTCATTTTCTTTTCATTGTCATTTATCAAGTTTTTCATTGAGTGCCATATTATCTCTGTGTGTATATACACATATATATACATTAAGTGACTATATTAAATAATTAGTAGACATGAAATATTTGCCTATGATCAATATAAAAAATCAAATTATAATATCAAAGGATATTATCAGAGTTTATTTTATAACTATCAGCTATCTATATTATAAACATAATTTTATTCAAGATCATGTATTTAAATCTAATTATATAACACATGCAAAACACAGAGTTTGAAGGGAATTTAGATGATGTTTGTATTAGACTTCTCACTTATGAAGATGTAACTGATGCCAAGTAAATAAGATAACTTGCTAATCTGTGTTTGAGGACTATAAAATTATTGGCACGTTAAGATAAAATGTTTAAACTACTTGAATCTTGGATTTAGAAAATACCCTCCTTTCCTCTCCTAGTATAAATTATTTTGTTTCCTAAATTTTTTTTCATATGAGTATCCTTTCAAATGCAGAAATGTGTGCAATTTGTCTATTCTGTTTATGAATTTTTTTTATGAGATTAAAGGCTAGACAAGGTGTTCTAAAGGCTGTGTGAAAACATGTGTTTCAGGACAATTGATATAATGTAAACCATCTTACAAGATAATTAACAAGTAACTCACAATATTATTGAAATTCAATTACTTAGACACACAAAAAGGTGGTAAGGTTTATTTCATTGCTTTGAGTATAGCTTTGTGAAATCATAGTCTCCTGGTAAACTTTGTAAGGCTGACTATATTTGTTTGTCAAAATTATGACACTTCTAAAACAAAGAAGACACTTCCAAGACAAAGAAGATTAAAGAACACCAATTATAGCCACAGTTGTGAATTTCTAAACAAAAGAAATGTGAGTCTCATAAAGAATAAAGAAACAGCATGCATTCATATTAAAAATGAAAAATATAATTCTTTCTATATTCTATTAAATGGAAATCTTGAAGATAAGAATGTAAATAATAGTTTATTAACTAAGTATTTATTATTAATTTTCTATCCTAATTATCTTAAATGACCATAGGCAAATATGTCATGTCTACTAATAATTATTTAACATATATAAATGTTATATATGTATAACTTGTATATAAATATGTATATACACAGAGAAATAATATATCACTCAATTAAAAATTGATTCTATTAATTGGTACAATGATTGCTTTAAGTTGTGGTAGATTTTCTTTCAAACAGGAAATCTGAGAAATCAGGATTGGAGTTATAATTACTGCATGCCTGAGTATACTCCCATATTTCTACAGTTGCTGGAAGGCATAGATGATAGAAAACCCTTGTTTTGAGAAACAAGTGTCAGAGAAGTTTAATCACAGACTTAGAAATCACAGTTAGGAAATAAAATTCTTGTCACTAGAAGTCAGGTTTCTTGGTTTGCAGGATGCTGTTTCCTACATTATTTTGCAAAGTTGTTAAGTCACATTACTAGTGAGGAGCCTATATTCTAAAGATCTCTAAAGAACATTATCTTACTGGTCATAATTTTTCAGCCACTAGAAATATTGAATTGGGAAGGCACTAAATCCACTACTGAGATAAGAAAGGGCAGACATTTATTTAGACACAGATAGGGTAAATCATCAGAAACTGAATGTCAAGTATTGAAGGAGCAATCCCAACCCTCAACACAAAGAAAAGGACAGAACCCATTGGTTTCACAGGGACATCCTACTTAATATTTACAGAGTTAATTTCAGTATTTCTTAAGTTCTGCTCAAATGTTATAGAACAGCACATGCTCCCACATTTATTTTATGATGCAAGCATTACCTTGACACCAAAGTCAGATAAAGACACTATAAGACCAACATCCATGCTGAATGTAGGTACAAAATCTGTCAACAAAATACTAGCAAACAGAATTAAACAATATCTTAAAAATATCATATACCATGATCAAGTGGAATAAATCCTAGTATACAAAGTTGGTTCAACATACACAAACCAATAAAATGAAATACCACATAACCAAAAACAAGACAAAAATCACAGTATCATCTCAACAGATGGAAACAAAGCATCTGATGAAATCTATCACCCTCAGCTGACAAAAGTTCTTACCAAATTAGGTTTAGAAGTAAATTACCTCAACATATAAAGGCCATAGGTGGCAAGACCACAGATAACATAATAAGAAAAAGATCCTTATTTGTACCTCTCCTAATCAACACTATCAGTTCAATTTACAGCAATATATCAAGAAAAAAAGTCATCCAAATGGAACAGAAGAAGTAAAACTGTAAGAGAGATGTTCTTTTATATGAAAATCTCAAAGACCCACAAAAGATTCTTAGAACTGATGAAGTCTAAAATTAAATTATAACTAAAAAAGTTTTTAGGACACAAAACCAAGATGAAAAGTACTTGCACTCTTATACAATAACAATGGCATCACAAATAGTAAAATAATTAGCAATAAATCAATCCCAAAAATTGAAATTCTTGTACATGGAAACTATAATGCACTGATGAACAGAACTGAAGGACTCACAAATAAAAAAGATACTTTTTATATATTGAAAAGCTGAATATGTAAAAACATTCATGCAACATAAATCAGTCCATAGATTCAATGCAATCTCTGTCACCTTTTATACTGAAGTAGAAAATGCAGTTCTTAAATTAATATTAAATCATAAAAAAACCAAAGTAGCAAAAGTAATCAAAAAGCATCACAAAAATGGAGGCATAACATTATGAGATTTATACACTGTACTACAGAGCTATAAAAATAAAAATATTGTGAAATTAACAAAAAAGAAGTCAGACAACAAATTAGAATTGAAAGTCTGAAAATAATCCCATGTATATACTTAGCGGGGTCTTTTCAATAATGATGCTGGGAAAACTGGATATTCACATGAAAAAGAATGATTTTGACCTCCAATATTAAACTAATCATGAAAATTACCTCGAAATAGATTAAAGACTTAAATGCAGATCTGAGAACCATTGAAAAAAATATATATAGTCAGAATGTGGGACTACAAAACATATAGCACAATTTTAATGGAAATACTAGAAAGGAAGAGAGTGCAGAGGAAATATTAGCAGCAGTAATGAAAGAGGAGTTTTCCAAATTAACAATATGACACTCAATGTTAACTTAGAGTACATTAAAAAAGCTCAGAAAACTTTTTCCTTTTTCTGTAATTTCTTAATTCTTTAATTTTCATGTAATTTATTTCACACCATTCCCACTTGGTTTAGGATGACATCTTCATTGTTTTTTGACATCTTCATTGTAATTGTCAACTATTATCATTGTTCATTGTTCATGTTGTCAACTATATATTATTCTTTTAAGAAGAAACCTAGACTTAGCTTCATTCAGTTTGGTCACGCTAGACAGAAGCACTGACTCTAGGGTTGAATGTTACCAGATCAGGTCCCCATTTAAGTGAACTGCTCCCTGAAAACTTCCATTATTTATCATCTAGCAATGATGGAAGGTTCATTGGGGTATGAAAATCTACAAGTTCATGGAGTTCGTAGAGAGTTTGTCCCAATCTGCACAATACAGTGAAGCACTGCTATGTAGCATCCTTCACTATATCAGATCTCAACTGCATCTTTGCCACAATGCCTGTGATTTCCTTTCCAGAGGGCTAAAAGAATATTCCCTCTGCCAGAAACTTCTTATATCTATTTTTTTTCAGAGTCATATACTTCCAGCTCACTTCTGTCCTCTCCACATTGAGTAGCTTGATCTAAAGTTTTCATATTTCTTGTAAAACAGAAAGCTCACCACTGATTCCTTCTAAATGCATTTGTATACTTTCATTTTCAAACTGAATGTAAGTAAAATCTTGACTGTTCTTTCCTTACTTACCAATGTTTAAATTAAAAAATAAATCCCCAAGTTATTATAGCATCACCACCCTCAATTTTATTTGGATGAAAATTAATGGGAAGAGAGTCAGATGTGTTTAAAAGCTATATTGTGCTTTATATGACCCTATTTCAGGTAATTTGCCATTTTCAGTTTATGACTTTATCAAAGAAGAACATGTCAATTTCATGCAAATTCTGTCAGTGAGCCACAATAAAATGACTGTGATGCACAGCAGATGGTGTTATAATAGATTGTCTAGTCATTACCATTATGTGCAACTTTTAAATGTAAAATAGTGACAAAGAAGAATAAAAGTGAAGCAATTATTTAAGAAACAAAACTGCATCCTTAAGTTATTTGATTTAGCTATTAAATGTGTAAAGTTGCAAATTTATGAATTGCTTTAACCTGAGGAAACCAAGCAATGAAAAAAGTGTTAAAATTCATTTTATTGCAGATTTGACTTTGTAAATCTATGGGAACTATAATTATGATTTAACAAAAAATTAAATCATTCTGAAATTATTTTAACATGTGATCTTAATCTCTGTAATAGAACATTTTAATAAATACTCTATTATAAAATCTGACTTTTTTTGAATAATATAAACATGAAAGAAGAATAGCTTCTGGAAATAAAGAATGCAAAATTATGTAAAATTTCATAATTTCAATCTATTGAATAAATCAAAAAGTAAAATTAAAATTATGTTCTATTTTTAAACATCCTAAAATATTTTTTAATATTTAATCACTGGCATTGAAATAAACAATTATGACCCCATAATTAAACTCCTATGCCTTTATCCAAAGAATGTAAAAAACACTAAGTTGAAGGAATATATGCATGCCTATGTTTATTGCTGTACTGTTTATATAATAACCATGTTATAGAAGCAACCTGTGCCATTTGCAGAGGAGTAGATTAAGAAAATATGATATATATATACACACACATAATTAAATACTACTCAGATAAGAGAAACAATAATCTTGCCATATGTGCATACATAAATGGAACTGGACTTGACATGATTATGTCAAGAGAAACATCAAAAGGAGGGAGACAAACACCAGATGATTTCAGTTATATGTGGAACACAAGATACATGTCAAAGTAACTAACAACCTTAAAACAAAAAATAAAGTCTAGAAATGTGACTACGGAAATTGAGGTTACTAAAGGGAGAGGGGAAGTGTTCTGGAAACAAAGTGGAGGAAAGGGTCCAAGATCTATGGCAGACAATGATGGGTGGACATGGTGAGGGAATAGACATCTAAGGATGTATGAACCTATTTCTCTACATCATTTACAAAATTGTAAACCTATGTCATCTCAACAATATTTTTAAAGAAATCTAGAATTATTTCAAGTTTTGTTTAAATATCAAAAGTATTTAAAGTATAATGTACGATGTCAGGAAATACAACCATTGGAAGGTCCAAATTCTGTGAACTTTAAAGACCAGGAAGTTTCAAATATGAAGAACAACCTCATAGTTTAACATGTGTGGTAGTCATTGCTAAGTATCTCAATTTCTACATCATTTAATTTTCAGACCTGACAAAGTAGATTTTGTTGTCTTTTAAAGAGTAATTGCTAACACTCGGGTAGATTGAGTAACTTGTGTTACACAAATGACAGGAAAGTCTGGGAAGCAGATTCCATCATCAACAATTCTGTGACCAGGTTTTGGTCAAGACCGTGTCTAGAGAAACTAAAATGAATTGCTGAGGATGTAGACCATTCAAATGAAAAATAATGGCTCATAATGGAGATTATTTGGTGAAGTTAAATTTCTGTAGAGGTGCAAACTTCTCTGAATCTTGCATTTAAAAATAACACATATGATAAGGACAAATGCTTTCTGATTCTTTCATTTTCTCTTTTGTGAAATATGCAAAATTTAACTATTTCAGAAATAGAAAAATTAAAGTAAAATCATAACCTAACTATTTTCCAAAGTAGGTGTTTTAATACTTTTCTGTTATGGTAAGGGAGTACAGAACCTCCATTTTTAATTCCATCAATGATGAAAATGAGAAGATATTCATACTGATGGTGGTTCCCACAAACTTGAATAAACTCCATATACATATGAGATAAATTTTGTTAGCAGAGATATCAATAAACTGTCAGGTGTTTGTTGTTATTGTTTATTGGTAACATGACACCAATAAAAATGCAACTCAGACTATTAATTTCTACATTTTACCTATTTTGTCAGCAAATGAGTCACAAATGATAACAGAAGGACAAATGTGTTATGTAAATTCCAAAACCTAGAATGCTTGTCTCTTGGCAAAGATTAGAAAGAATAAATGATGCAAATTTATCATGGGTAAGCATACAAAAATTGTCTGAATGCAACATAAATAGGCTGTGAATGTACATTCATTATTAGAGCTTTTTGTTTCTAATTGCAAATTGATGATATACAGTAAAAGCAATCTCATATAACTGAACCTGGGATTAATAAAGTGTGGGCTAGCCATCCAATCTGACAAAATCTTAATACTACTAGTGTTGGAAACTAGATCTAAAGTACAGCATAGGGATATAAATAACCCATAAGTAACCAAAATACCAAAGCATATAGGATTTAGGGGAATTGACTGGGTTTTGCTACCTTTAGTGTATACAGTCTTTGATATAATTTCTCTCAGATTTAATGGAGATAGGAAATATCTCACATTGGTGCTTTAAAAGTAAATAGTATAACATATCTTGTTTGTTACAATCTATAGCACTCAGCACGTAGTCAATGAGAAAGTAGGCATATTTCTATATTTAGGTTAAAAGTACACATATGCACATAATTTACTGAATGTGTATTTTATTCACTGAATAACATACTTGTCCATAATTATGTTTGTCATATCTATTTATATTTACTTGAAAACTTATTTTGTAAAGTTATATATTCACACATCACTGCTTCATGCACATATTTATCTACATTAAAATCTAACACACCCGATTCTCATTCATCAAGCTCATTTTAAGGATTTATGTTCAGTACATTTTAATTTAAATATACAATTATATCTATTTTTGATACATATAAAAGATTATCTCATATATATATATATTTTAGCTATTTTAACTATATGTCGTGAGGTTATTGTTTTGCAACCATCTCAGTCCAGGTAGGTTCACCATAGTTTCTAGCAGTTAAAGAAAAATGTGAGAGCCCTTACCATTGTCTTTACAGGATTTTTAATAATGGACAGGGGAAAATCAGCCAGTAAGGAAATAGCAACTTTCATCCACTTCTCCTAAAGTGACATGCCCTCCTGCCTAAGTCCCGGACACAACCATTGAGCCGAGTGTGTACTATCATGGGGAGGGCAAAATACCACACTTGTGGGTCATAGAGGCTAACAGAGGAAGGGTGTGAAAAAGCCTGATAATTCATTTACCCCACAGTTATATATTATGCAATCATTTATAATTAAATGGCATGTATAACTATGTATTAGAAATCATCTTCTAGACTAAGAAATAAACTCTTTCATTGATATGATTCCCTTCTCTAGGCCAGCTCTCGTAATCTCATACCAGCTTCCAGGCCTTTTAAGTACTAGAAGCACTGTTGGGTATGACTGTAGTTGAGCAGTTGTCCTCTTCTCCAATACAGAACCTTACTCTGGGGTGCTTACTCCTGTTGTTAAAATCCAAGTACCTAAACTGGTTAGTGAGAGCTTTCAATTTTCTAGGTTTTGACCCTGGGTGTGGGCTAGGCAGGTGTTTTAAATATCGCAGCCTCACACTGCAAATAACAGTGACTTCTAAGAGGAGACACAAGTGCTTCAACCTGGCTTGGTTCTCAGGTTTGTGTATGTTCCAGCTTTTGTATATGGAGCCTGAGGCGCGGTCAATAATCATCTCTGCAATCCCACAGTTTGCCAACAGTGCATTCTCTGTGCTAGATGCCAGCCCTGACCTCCATATCCAACGCACTGCCAGGTCTCAGGAGTCCGTTAGGTGTGCATGTGCCCATGACATATATATAGTTGAATGACATGTATAAATAATATACTGTAGAGGGGGGTTCCCACGAGTAACCGCTCCTCCTGCTCAGGTTTAAGATCCCGGCATCAACACAAATACTTGAACAAAAGCTTTCACTTCCGCTTTTTACCAGACCATCGCTCCAGGTGTGTGTTGTCCTCATTTGTTTATCATGCAACTTTCAATGAATTTGTTCTGTCCTATTGCAGTTTAGTTGAGTAATACGGAGGAGGTGAGCCAGATGTCTTCACTCTGCCATCCTGCCAGACTCTTCCTTGAGCCCAGCTTTAATCTCGTTTAATTTGCTTTGAGAGAGGATTTCTATCTTTGACAAAATTTGCAAAAGTACGTTGTGTGACACTCACGGGCAGATGTTTTTAAATGGCAGTAATTCTTGGTGATCGGCAAAATGCTTGACGACATAAGTCTGTGCTTGCTTTTTAGGCTTCTGTACATGTGTACCTGACTATGTATAAGTATAGATAAATTATAATAACATTTTAATGCCTTTGTATTATGTAAGGACACAAACCTGAGAGATCAGGACTGTTACAAAGCAAACCCGAGGAATTGCAGGGTTGGTGAATCAATACCAGTGTCTTTCAGAATGTAGGATGTGACCCAAAAGCAGAAAGGAAAACAGATTCATTTACACAGGGAGTGAAGACAAGAGAGAATGAGGAGGAGGGTAGGAAAAACAAATATATTGGCTGGCACATGGCCAGATGTAGTCCTACCCCAGTTAACAGCAGCCGTAAACTTAGCTGGTCCAGGGCTGGAGCAGGCAGGTAACTGGACTGTACAGGTGTCGGTCCAAGCAGAAGATGGAGCATACCTCAGAGTATCGATGCAGCAAGTGGGATGAGTCCACATTCCTGAAAAGGGCCTGCTTTAGGTCAGTAACTGTTATCCAGCAGCCTGCTCGACCCAGGATCCCAGCAACCCCTGTTCAGCAAGTCAGGGGGGGTGGAGCCATGAGATTCTCAAAAATCCACAGCAGTTCACGATTTACTTTTCCATCCTGAATCCAAAATCATATGGCTTCTGTTACTATGCCAACCATTGCTAGCATGCCGAAGTATTTTTTTATTCTTGCCATCACTGTTGTTGTTAACAAATAGGGTTCAGAAAATTTCCCATATTTAGCTCACCCATAACTCAACGCACAGCATGGTATCTTAGTGCCTTTTTGTAATTCTTCTGATTTTTTCTAAGATCTTCATGTTTAGATATTGCACAAAATTTCTTTTTAAACCTGTATTTACCTTCAGAGTGAGAACACAAATGTATGTCTCCTGGTGTCATCTATAGGACAATTGACATTCCTGCTGCTGATTCCTCTTTTGGGTTTTTATATAGCACTTTAAAAAAGGACAAAGGGTAGAAATACCATTAATCTACCAATTAATCCCAAAAAAATGCAAGCACAATTTTCATAGCTCTACTCACAACCTTAGAGTCTTCTTTTGTAACTGTTAAAGAATATTTTTAAAGAAAATATACCATGACAACATAATCAAGTGTGAAATGAATACATGTCAAGTACTTTTTTTACCCCATTAAATAGTAACTTGAAGAAGAAAATGAATGAATATATTAAATCATGAAAAGTGGAATGACTTTTTAAATAGATAAAAAACAGAATTCCAGAAAGTCTTATGTCCTGTCTCAGTCATTTGACCAATGATTGAGAGTAATATAACCACAACGTTGGAAAAGAAAATCCTTTCTCCACAGCATTGTCTCATCACATGATGGCACAGGTGCAGTCATTTTCAATTTTTCTAATGTTTTTCATCTATCGCTTTGTTTATTTTTACACATATACCACAGTTTCAAGTAAGTATAAATAAGAATAAACTAATGACGACTTCCTCTGAGCCTGATATTTAACATTACAGTTTTGTAGGTTAGCTCTTTTAGTATGATTATCTACTTTTTCCAGAATTTATATTGATCTTGCTGTGAACTGCTAGATCAATTTGGGATGGTTATATATTTACAGTATTATATCTTCTTATCCATAAACATGGTGTCATCCCTCATTTATTTAGATTTTATTAAAATTTCTCAATCGCATTATTTTAGGTTTCAATATAGATTACAAATATTTTGTTGAATTACCCTTTGGCATTTATAATTATAAAGGATATTTATTCTAATATTGTGCTTACTTTGTGTTTTCTATACTAAGTTTGATGCATATAACTTTAGGATTAATACTTATTCCTGTTGTCTGATATTATCAATTTTCATTGTTTGGGATATTAAATAATATATCTTTTCCATTCCTTTGCTTTCAATCTTTGTATTTAAAGTGCATTTCTTAAAGATATAATATACATAGTTTGGTTTTATTTTCATTGTTTTTGTATTTTTTACTTATTAAATTTTAAACTGTCACTCTTATGGTGGGCTATTACATACGTATTTGAGAACTTCAGTTTTATGTTCCATCTTGCTCTGTTTTATCTCTTTATGGCCTAATCTTTTCCATTTATTTACTCTTTCTTACTTTCTTTTGCATCCATCATGTATTTTCATATCATTTTACTTTTGTCATATATTATGTTCTGTGTTGACTCCTATTATTCTTTCAGCTGTAATCAAAGAGATCCCCCCACCAAAAGAAGAAAGGCACTTTTAAAACACTGAAACTTAAAATACTTAAATTTGACAATTTCTACTTTTTTCCTTCTCACTTTTTGTGTTACTATTGCTGTGCTGTAAAGAGTTAATGCCAGACTAAGGCTGCTCCCTTTAGAAAAATCTCCTTGGCTCTCATCTGGAAATGGAGGTTCTGAAATACTCCCTTATTTCTTTGTTTCTAGAATGTGATTTATAGTAAACACCAGTTTTTCATCTGAGAGGTGGGTAGTTGAGTAAAGTACAGTCACATGAAAAGCTCCCAGTAAAATAATCTAAGCTCTCCATCTCTGATGGCCTTCCCTGGGCTGCAACACTGTACTGTGCTGCTGTATTTTCTCTGCCGAGAGGGAAGGCACACTCTGTGTGGTCTCTAAGGGGAAGAAGTAGCCTGGCAAGTCTTCATGTGATTGTTAAAACTCCACCTGGTCTTTTTCCCTTAGGAGTTAGTGGTGTATTTTGTGTCACTGCATAACTACGTTGCTTTGTACAGTGAGGTGCTACTGATATAAAATCTTAGCCTTGGTGCCGAGTACATACTGAATGACAAGTCCTATTAGTAATTACTATCGATGTGAATAATCTATAGTATAGAAATATATATATATATTACATATATTTTATTTCCCCATGATTTAAACTCCATAGTATCTTACCATCATTTGATTAAAATATTATTGTAGGTCTTCCTTTTATTTTGTCCTTTCATATATTCTTTATGGAATATATAATTTTCCTCCTCCCAGATTCTATTCTCTGTGCTTTTGGTTTCTCTGTAATATCATTATTTCACCTTGGATTTATATACAAAAACTCATTTATGTGAGGTTGAGAGCTAGAAGATATTTTTCACATATGCACACTCAGTGCACACTACAGAATCCAAACACAAGAGGCACACCTTGCCTCACTAACAAGAAGGGAAGCTGCTTTACTGCACCAATGGGAAGGAGGGGATTTCTGCTTGTTTGGTGAAAGAATGTCATCACCTAGCAAATATATGTGAGTATTTTCAACTCACTGAAAAGAGTAAATGTTCAAACATTTATTTGTCAGAGTCTTAAAAATTCAAATGTATTTATAAAACCATCTGTAGTGCTCTATTCTGAACTGTAAAATTAATGCTTCACATTTATTAACAGAGCTAAGAGCTGATATTGCTCATCTTAAATACCCACACAGTCCAAAATAGTATATGAAATGTGACACGTTGAAGAGTGAGCATTAATTTTTTAAAAAAGCATTTAATTTTTTTATACACTGAAGGGGATATATGGAATAATTTTACTGCCTCTAAATAGAGTAACTTTGACATCTGATCTCCTAGTTTACAATCTTCTTTACCTTCAAAATTTTAATTACTAAATTTAAAAATGTCTAAATAAAAATTTCAAAAGATATATTTGTAATCTTCCTACATCAACATGGGTTATTTATATTTTGATAAAATATATAATTCTATACACTTTATATTATATATTATATTTCTGTATTATATTTATTTTATATTATATTTATATTTAATTATATTTCTATAAAAAAGCTTATCATTCAGTCGACATTTAAATTCTTATTGCATTGAAAAATTTTCAAAAATACTACAAATTTTATATCACACAAATTTTTACATAAATTAAATATAAATGTGTGTCAAAATGAAAAATATTTAGATTGTGTATGAAATTATCATCTACATTGTAAAAATTATAAAATCTAGTTAATGATTTGCCATAATACATACTCCTAACCAACTGAAATAGGTCTAAACAAAAGGTAGATGAAAATAATAAACTTATAAATAAGGAAGAGCCCAAAACTCAAAAGCCATACAAATTACTAAAATAAACCGCAAAGTCAACACTCCATCTTAGGCTATAACCATAAGGAGACACAGTTTTTACTCTACTTGGACTCTGAAATCCCATTCATGGGATATTCCTCACCCCTGTTTGGTCTTTGACTTCCTGCAGCAATTTATATAACACCATCTCCATCTTACCTCACTCAGCCTTTGGCATATATTATGTTCCTCACTCCTAGCTCCTTGTTTGTGCATAATTTACCCAGATTGAACCCTTCATCTTCTGGGTTATCAAGTCATGCAAACGACTTTCTACTGTACTTAGTCGCTAACTCCCTTATATACCAAGTTGCCTGCCCAAGTGACACAAAATTCTTTAGTCTGCATGGGCTTGAAGCCTGGTAGTGGGCATCGCTGCCATTTGTAAACATCCAGTGGAGAAATCTAAAACATCTGTTCCCTCCAATTGCCCATAATCAGTCACCTTGCAAAACTTTGCCTACAATCTTTAGGATTGAAATAGTCTTGATTGGATGATGGTAATATAGTGATACAAATTCTCAATTTTGATATAGTGTAGTCATAAAAAACAATTTTCTTACTTGGAGTTAACAAACACTGAGTTTTTCAGAAGGATAGAGAGCATCTTTGTAACTTGATCTCAAATGCTTCCTAGGACTGGAGAAAAATAAGTGAGGTCTTTACTAGAAAATAAACTATATTGGACTGTTGCCATGATTAAAATATGATAGATTTGCAGAAACAAAATGAATAAAGTAAGCTAATTTTAAGAGAAATTTTCCCCAGCATTCTTAGTCTGTGCACCTAAAGTTTCATATCCATAAGTATCTTCAGATGTTAAAAATTGTCTAGTTTATCTTTATCAAATAACCACCAAACTCTTCATGGTGTCATTTCTTTGCTAGCAACAATCATCTTACTAGGGGAATCTGTATTTTCAGCCACTAAGCTTAGATTATTCAAATTCAATTGTGCCCCTTTTTGTGACTGTTGATATATTCCTGGAGACTCAGCTACAGAACTGCAGTTTTTTTATACAGAGGTCATCTTGCCCCAGGAGTTTAGTCTTGCTGAGGCACAATGCTTTAGTAGGTCTCTAATATTTTAAACAGATAATTCTAGGGGAGGAGTTTGAGTTTTTAAGTTCCTTTTATCAGAAATGGTATCTTTCTTTAATTACTCCATACAAAGTAAAAGTAGAAGTTCTATTTTCTGGAAGTTTTAACTGATTTTCACCTCATATAATTGTGTTATCCTAAATTTTCTAGCACAACACTGCTTTATAAGTCATGATATAAATTAAATGACCAAAAATCCTACTTTTCAGCTATATGAGACATTTTTATGAAAGAGAGGAAGAATGTGCACATGCAGTTTTTTGGCTTTTTTTTTAAGGCAAGGTTCTATCGTATGAATTGATTTTTACAAGTTTTAATGATTTACAGTTATATCTCAGATCTCAGTTCAGTTTGTCTGAGGTAGACATATTAAATAAAGTAAATCGAATATGAATTCAAATTGAAACAAAGAGAATTTCTACAGCATAAGCATATTGAGGGAATAATCAGTATATACTTAAATCTTTAAAATGTACTTAACTGAAATTTAAATTTAGCTGCGTGTTCTTTGTTTCATTTGTTTACTCTCTTATAAAGGTCAAGAGTGGTCAAAGAAAACAAGTTTTGTAAAAACAACAGGTGATTCAAAATTTATGTAGAAATTGAAAAGAGCTGAAGCAAACAAATCTGAACAATGGAGATGAACAAAAATTTTGACATGTCATTGTAAAGAACATAAGAAACTTTTAAGAATTAGTAGTGTGTATGGTAAACATCAGGAAAATGTTTAGTATACATACAAAAAACAATAGTATTATATTACCTAATGTCATATCTTGATTCATTTTATATCTGTTTAAATATACTTTAGATAAGCAAAATAACTTCACCTGCAAATAATGAGAAATGAGAATCATACACTGGTCTGAATTTGAATAAATGAAATAAAACCAATTTCTGTAAAATTATAGCATTTGGATTATCTGGAATATTAGCATGGAATATGGTTAACTTAGATGATGGGCATTCAACTGTATGTTTTTCATTATTTATGCTAAGCTATAAGGCTATGGTTTCCTTTAGTCTGTCAAATAAAGACACTTCGCAACAAGCAACTTTGTAGTAGAGACAAATTTTAGTTAATCCTTAAGAATTAAGAATTCTCTTAATGGTGCCACAGTTTGAAAGAGAAGAATTTAAAATCAAAATCCGTGAGATATCCTGATTTTGAGCTATTTTTTTTTTTTTTTGTGCATACTGGCAAGAAATGTTTCTAAATTCTCAAGAAAAGTATAAATCCTTAAGCACTTTACCTTAGTCATAGTTTCCTAAAATTATGCAATTTTGAATTTCCCATAACACATTTACTAGTCTTTCCTCACTGCTAGAGTCTCAAGCCCCAACATGCCCCTGAAAGTTCCTTTAAATACTGAGGAAATACATAAGAATGGAACCTCCATCTTCCTTTCTTTTTACTTGAAAATAAGATGTAAGGAAACCCTTTCACTTCCTCACACTATGTGTTCCGCATAATTCTCTCCTGGGGTAAAAGAATGTGGGACAGTCATAAAGGTCTAACATTAGGTATAAAAAGTGTAACATTTTTTGCAGTTTATACAAATTGCTTTCCTACCCATTATTGAGTACTGATAAAGTTTTAAAAAAATGGTTATTCAGGTGAGAAACTAAGTATCATAGTTTTAACCAGTTGACTATGTTAATATCATTTCAGAATTTTTCTAAAACTCTTATATTTGAACAAGAGATGTTATATAAATGAGTTTAATGAATACTGCAAGAATGAACCTCTAAGTCTATCTAGTCTATGATATGCTGTCTGAAGCAACTGCAAAGATGGGTTTCTCTTCATTAATTCAATTCTAGTTCACTTACACCCTTATCAAATAGTACTGACATAAAATAAGTATGGTGCTTGAATGGAATAACTATTTGCCTTTTGTGAGGGAAGAGGTTGGAGAAGGGGTTAATTATTTTATCTGAAAGATACTCCTCTACAACTCCTGGGCAGAAGCTAGCTACAGATCTGAAGGGGAAATGAAAGTAGAGAGAAAAGATTAAACCTATGTGTGAAGCTTTGAAGTATAAAAAAATAGAGATCAAACTAATAATTGGATTCCTTCAAGATGAAAAGCTGGATTCTTTCACTTCCAGGACTTTGTACTTGCTGTTCCCTCTGCCTGGAATTCTTTTTCAGATAGTCATATGTTTTTTCTTTCACATTCAAGGTCAGAAGTTTAGTATCAGTCCACTAAAATGCTAGCTATCATCTCCGGTTCTTTTCTCCCTTCTCTGAAACATTCGTTGCTACGTCACACATTTTATACTTTTTGTCTTTCTTGTCTTTTAATTGTATTTTTTGTCTCTCTCATATGTCTAGAAGTTCGTGACATTTTTAAACACCTATTTTATCAATATCTTGAAAATTTTCTCCAGTAAAACATGCAGGCACAATAAATGTTTAGTCCTGGGGGTATAATACACAGTATGGTGATTATAATTAATCATGTTATCTTGGTTATTTGAAAGGTGCTAAGAGAATAGATCTTAAAATTCTTCATCACAATAAAAAGTGTATTAATACAATGGGATGGATGTGAAATGGATTTAATCTGGTAATCACTTTACTATATATAAAATTATTGAATTATTGCACACCTAAAACTATTATAACATCCATAAATAATTGGTATATATCAAGTATATCTTAATAAAGAGACTTTTTAATGAATGATTGCTTTACTAGAGGGGAATCTAGAACACAAAAATAATAAAAAAAGAAATTAAAGCAAAATCATGATATCCATTTGAAAATTCTGAAGAAATAAGCAAGTAGTTCTGAAAACTGTATTTCATTATAGGAGTGGTCAGGTTTTAAGCACATCCTATTCAGAATATTGACTCAGGAGGGCTACGTATCCTAGGATTGTGGTAAACACACATAGACCTGCCAGTGAAAAAGTATGATCAATAGCATTTATGAGTCATTATATTTGCCAACTGTGGGAGAAGAGAAGTCACCAGCCACCAGGCACAACCAGGTCACACTTGAAGAGAATAACTCACAACTGGGGAAGGAAGACAAGCTTTGTAGTTTCCAAAGAATGAGGTCTCGCTTGTTCCCATGAGAAGATGTTTAGTTGCTTGAATAGTTACTGCCTAGGAACACAATAGGACTACCTAGGAACAGCAACAAATTTCTCAGGGATAAGAGGAACTCTGCCTTGACCCTTTGATAAAGAGGGTCATTACCTAGATGACCTCTTTAAAAGCAGAGTGGGAAGGACAATTTGTGGTTAGGGCACTGAGGTCCTCCAATATTAACAAATATCAAAACAACACATGTTATGGATCCTTAAATGCAGGCCACAAGTTATACAATAAGCTTCTTATGTTTTTGAATAAATAATATGCTTTACCTTTAAGGAATGAGAGGTTCAGTAGGAAATGTATATTTATTGCTGTCTTTTGCTTGTCTTCAGAAACAATTCTGTGACCTGTGAAGCTATGAGCCACTCTGAAAAAGCCACAGTTGGTAAAAGACTTGAGAATGAGGCAGGGGAGAATAAAAAGAAGCTTATCAATTACTTTTTTTAGGGCTAGGGCTTATAGAGAAAAATGTTATTTCATCTATTAAAATAAATCTATCTTTAGACACTTTTTAACACTAGTGCTAGAAAGATGGAGAAATCATATGAATTTTAGAGTTGAAAAATTAAACCTTATCCACAAATTTTAGACCCCAAAGAATTTTTATTTTGGTCAAGGCAATTCAAAATTATTTCTATATAAACTTTCAATAGTATAACATCTCTTTTACATATCTAAAGTCACTAATTAAAAATAGAATTCTCATGAAATACTCATCAAATTAACTGCAAGAGAATTGGAGAAAAATGAGTTATTCAATGGAAAATACTGGATAATAAAGTGAATTATGCATAGACTGATTCATAATTATTAAACAGTGCAAAATATTTCATAAAATATTTTAATATTCATCTTTAGATCACCTAATAAAGGAAAGCTAAATTTGCTAAATTAAGCATTTTATGGAGCATACAGTCAATATACATATGTAAAAGATTATATTTTAAAGTTTGAAGTTTCCAAAGTACATATAAAATATATACTTAGAGACCTATCCGATGTTCATACTACATTTAGTTACATTAAGTATACAACGGCTTGTTAATGGAGATAATACACTACGATCAATATTAGTATCTCGTATCTTGTTTGGCACTAGATATCACTTTATTTTCATCATTGTGATGGCACAACCCTGTAACCTGGGACCCTCAGGACAACTGGTGCTTTAGGGCTGGGTGCAATCCCAGCACTTCCCCTTGCTCCCTATTTCCCAGATGTGGTGAAGACTAAACTCCACCTCCTAAGATCCAGATGGAGTGCTGGGTACACAATGCTGTGGATTTAACTCCGCCTCCAATGCCCTGGGTGAGGGGACTACTGGCAAGGGGCTGGAACTCAGTGTCCATCTTGAGAGTTTTTCAATGGAAGCCATGCAACTGGACTTGCTCTTTTCACTAGAGTGACTACAGAAGGCAACTTCCCAGGTGGTGATCCTTCTCCCCCACTCTAGACAAGGGCTGGAGAGTAACCTCAAAAGCATCAGGCCTCTGTCACACCCAGATCCTCCCAGTGCTGACTTGAGGGTGTTGCAGGCACCTCTGCTCCCGATGGACCTTACAGCTCCTTGTAGCACTTGTAGATGCAGCGCCACCTAGTGTTATCGGTCTGTAACTGGACCTTCTCTATAGTCTCATCTGCTAGTTCTCCCTTTCCCTCTAAACTGTTCTTTAGATTTTTTTTCTTTTATGCTGCACCAATAGCTACTTTGTTAACATTTAAGGTTTCAGGTGTCCTTATCCAGAATCAGTGAGAGAAGTGCTGAGCAAATGACAATTTCTAAACACTTCGCCCAGTAATGTTTCAGTTTAACAAGCAGACAAATCAGTTCATGACATTTTTTTAAAAAAATCCCTGCAATTATTAAAAAATAAAAAAATAAAAAAATTAAAAAAAACTTTTTAATCTGCTTTATTTATTTATTTATTTATTTATTTATTTATTTATTTATTTAGTGCATTGCACTTGAGTTTTTAACTTGTTGGGGAGAGGTCTCATTTATTATGTCCCCATGGAGATGTTTGTATTTGTAAGGTTTTAGGGTCTATATATAGTACATAATATAGTCTAGCATATAGCATATATTATTTTTTGCATCAATTCTCAGTTCTTTGGAATGGTAGGATTCCAAAGAACAGGATAATCGCGGATACATCAACTACTGCCAGCACCCCCAGATAAAGCCACAATTTAAAAAATCTGTTTCCAAAGTTCCCAAAGTTGTTTCCATTACTTAATGGCAGCTGGGGGTAGGGGGAGAGGAGGGAGGTTGGAAGTGATGAAACATTAAGAGTAGAGGATATTTACAGCTAAAAGCAGCTGTCTTGGAATCTTTAGGGAATGATTGTTTTTGCAAAGACTTTTTCCTTCTCATGTTTGCATGCTTATTTCAGAGTTGCCTGTTTTAGTGTAATGTGTTACTTTCACAGTTTGTACATTGTGAGAAATGCTTCTCACCATATGAACTTAACTGTATTTGAAATTTTTAAATTTTACTTGAAATTTTAAAAAATACCTTTTACGATAAATAAGCACACCCCCAAATATCCTTGAAACTCTCTTTCCCACCTTCAATTTTAATAAAAACACAGTAGTCATATTAGAACTGATCTATCTATGAAGTTTTATTAAAATCAACTTCCCATGCTCTTTTAGTGAATACTGCACTCATAATTATGTGATCCTTTTTATAAAGAGTTTTAATATTTTTTGCTTCATAATCTGTTCACTGCCAATGTGATAATTAGTAAAATAAATCAATATATTCTGATTCAGTCCTAGGTTAGAATACCAAGTAAGAGGAAATAGAAACAAGAAGCTGTCAGACATATAATAAAAGATCTTGTTGATGTAGAAACTAGGACTTTTAAAGAAATTATTCTATTTCTAATGTATATTAGCATCAGATTTTAAGTCACTACATGGAAAATCTAGCAGTAAGCTAGATCATATGATTCTCCTGGAAATTTCTGAACTTATATTTATCTAGGACAACTATTATTCTTTCTATAATCTAGCAAGTATAAAAGTCAGAATTATTGACTGGGAGACTGTAAAGGGAGACCAGTCCATACAAAACTGTTTTTCACCAAGTTAGATATGCCTATCCATCAGAAAGGATTAAAACAATTACACCCATAACTCATTGTCCATGACAATACCCTCTTGTTCACAGACCTTAAAATGGCCACCCACAAAAGTAGACAAGCAAGATGAAATCCACCAACGCCATGTCCTTATCACTGTCAATAGATGAATGAAAAACCTCTCTGCTCACCCATTAGCTTCTGAATGCTCATACACATCTGTCTAGTTCTTGAACTTAGTTGATTACCATCTTTTCCTCTCCCCAACCTCTGTCCCATTTTGTTCTCTGGAATCAAGCCCCATCTATTCTGAAACTCATTTCTGATTTTGCCCCTTTACATCTGTTCTTTAAAAGAAATATTATGCCCAACTGAATATACCATTTGCTACAGTCCTTTCAATGCCAAACTATCCTTTTCCATACGCCATATATCTTAAATCTGACAAGAAGATTGGTATCTTTTTGCTCTCCTTCATTGCTTTCAGGTGAATATTTTTCTCTGTCTTTGACATTCTCAACATTTAGCTATGCACTGGCTCTATACTCCCTTTTGGTAATCATTAACCAATGTCTCGGGCTTTATTCTCTTCATTGTAGACAACTACCACTAGCCCATAGTATATAACTTGGATGCCATTCTTCTGCTACACCATAGATTGCTCCTCTTATTGCTTAAATTCCTAGCATATTCAGCTCCAGATAATTTTACTTTATATCACCCTATATCATGTATAAGTTGTTACTTCAAAGAGTGAATTATCTCTTGTGTTTCTAACTCAGATTTTCTAAAGTAATATTTTTCTTATGTCAATAAGAAGTCAAATATATTATCTTGAAGATCTTGCTCTGTAAACTTTAATAAGTTACTTAAGTTCCCTATGTTTTTGTTCCTTTATCTGCTAAATGAACATAGAACTATTGTCATTGAGTGATGTAAGGAATATATTTATTCCTATATTTAGAAACAATTCCTGAGACATAACAGAATATGCTTTATACATTAAAATTAATGTAAGGGTAACTTTATAATCATCACTGGCATTTTATTATTCTTTCTTTTTATTTCAAGAAAAAAAACAAACAATGGGAGACTATTACTTGAATCACTTCTTCGGGTAAGTTATGTAGTTCTGCTGGATTTAGATTCCCCCCCCCCCCATCATTTGTGGTATGTTCTTGTCTCTTCATTTTCAGCTTTTTATGAGTTGAGCTAAAGAGTTTTCTTTCCTGAACTTGATGTGTTTGCTTTATAGTAAGGTTATAGGTTGTAGGAACCTTGCCCACAACCTCGGGTACCTGTTGTTATATAGAAAGTCACCTCTGCACCTACTTGGATAACTAGACTTCCAGAGCTGTTAGGAATTAGAACCCCAGGCAGTAGGGAGCCAGGATACAGTCAAAGTACCAAGAGTTCAAGTCTCATAAGGGCTTATGAGGTCTCATCTGGGGAAGGAGAGCTGTGCAGTGACCCCTATCACTAAGCTAGTTTTCAGTCAGAGTTTCCCCAATATTCTCAAAGCTAGCACTGACATTATCAGCTATGAACCAGCTCAGGTTTGCAATTCCTGCAAGCAGGACTTTTTCCCAGGGGTACGGTTTGGAGCAGACTGATCTGAAATCTGTGGGATTGAACTACAGATAATTATAAACATAGGTGGATGAAGGCTATTTCTTAGCTCTCGTTGCAGTTCATAAAAGATTGGTTCTCCACCAACCCTCTCTCTATCATCTCTCAGAGGTTATAGCCCTGGGAGGTCACTAGTTTTTGACAGAGCTGAGATTGTGTATGCCCTGAGGTTTCATGTAATGAACCTTTCCCTGAGGTACAATGTTGCTTGGTCAGGGACGACAAGCATTGTCTAATGAATATGATCCCAGCAATGACCCCAGATGGGTGTGGGGTAGGTGTTCCATAATACAGAAGCCCTTTGTAGAAAGCAGTTTATGTGCAAGAGCACAGGACATAAATAGACCTCTTTTTACTCACAGTTTTCCAAGCCAGATTTTCCCTACCGGTTTGAGTGCCAGCTGCCCTCAGTTAGGGCGCAGATCATACTGCCAATCCCCATCTCATATAAGCTATAAGTCTGCAGTGAACAGGACTGGAAGATGGCCTCAAGCTTGTCTAGGAACAGTGGTGCAGGGTGTTTCAACCTATGACCCCAATTCCTTGGCTGATTTCTAGCAGCCTGACATCTGTTTATCCACTTCCCTTAGGATCTCTAATCCTTCAAATTCTGTTGTTTAGAAATAAATCCTACTTATTGTAGATCTCTCTGCTTTCCATTCCTTATGTGAGCCCCCTCTCCAATGAAGCCCCCAAGTTCTAAAGTCCTCTCTGTGGACATGGGCTCGGGAATCAACTACAAAAAAGGTTTTCCCACATTTGTCCCTTCCTCTCTTGATCTCTTGATCTCCTGGTCACATTATAAGAAAATTCACATTGGATTCTTCCTGCCCTCTCTGTTACATCACTTTCCCTTGCAAAAGTTATGGTCCTCCAGTCATTCTTTGGAAAGTGTTGCTTTCAATTAAATATTTTTATTATATACTTGGGAAGGAGAGAAACCCACAGCTTTATTCCTGCCATCTTGCAAGAATCCTCTGCTATGAACTTTAAAAACAAACAAACAAACAAACAAACAAAAAACTAGTATACACTACATATCAATTAATTATTTAATGTTACTTCTCCAGAAGTAAATAATCCCAAGTAAGGAGTTCAAGTTCATCATTACTCTTTTGATCCTCTTTAGAGATTTTAATGCTAAGCGGTATACTGGTGTTACAAAGAGAAATGCTGTCAAACTATATTGTTTGGCTAAGTCATTTAATCCAACATTTCGGGTTGGCATTTTCACAGCTGTAACTTTAAAGCTTATATTTCACAAAAATCTCTTAAAAAATAGATGTCCTCTCCATTACATACATTTTGTAAAGGTTAAGTGAGCAGTGTTTCATTTTTAAGGTGATTCTTGAATTATAACAGTCACTCCCCTTTTTTAGAGATGTCAACTATAGTGCATTTTTCATTAAAAAGGTGGCCCAAAACCATTGTTGCTCTGAATACCTTATTTTTGTATTTTAAATAATACCCTATGCTTGACTCCCTTATCTGGAAAATTTGTAGTCATTGACTTTCCTATGCAAAATCAAGCATTATAATTCATCTCTTTGCACCTCACCTAAAATAATTTATTTTTCTATAAAAGGAAGTCAATCTCTGAATGAGGTCTGGATAAGTTAGTTCTAAATGCTTATCTTTGACCAACCTCAAAAGATGGACTGATAAGAATATATTGTGCTATTCACCTCTCAAAATGAAAATTTGCATTCTGGTTAATTGCTTACAGTTCTGACAGTATTGTAGTTATTATAAATTATGATTTATTTATTTTATAAGATACAATCAAATGTGATGTTATAAGCATAATGAATATATACAAATTCAACATATACGAAAATATACAGGCTCCTGTGAAGACGTGTACCTAAATTATCAAGTAGGAGGATATCAAAATAAAAAGAAAATTTAAAAACAAACAAAAATACACAAACATGTACACATGCATATATATAGAGACAATTGACTCAAAGAAATTAAGAACCTTGGAGTTCATTCTTAATTTACAAAAAAAAAAATACAATGATTTCACACTTGATTAATAATTCTGATCTGTGGCAGGCTTTGTCTCCTTTAGTTTTTGAAATGAATGCAAATGAATGCATTTGTTAAAGCATATTGGTATTAAAATCTTTAAATTACATTATTTGCTTTTCTTTTCCTGTTCTTAACAATAAAAAAAATATTTTGAATGTTTTACTAACTAATTGTTGAAATTTTAGCGGTGTTATCTGTTTTGTCTTTTTGATCACGGATTAACTCAGATGATATTGTGAATTTACCACACTGTGAAACCAGGGTGGATAACAGTGGTGATACTGTACACACTTTGTCATTATAGTTAATATGAATTTTGATTAGTGCAACAATCTTGAAGTATAGTAGTTTCTTTTACTAGTGAAAATGTCAACTCAAACTTTATTTTTTTACATGTAAGCATAAAAAAGGTAAAGAATTCTCCCAAGTAATTTTTTAATCAATAGAATATTATTACAATCCTTGCTTTCTCTCCCTGTTTGGCATACAACCATATGCCAAACACGCTTGAGCTCATTAAAATACTCAATACTGCAGCAATAGCCAATATTTTTTGTCAATATGGAGACTTCCTGAGTAAAATGAACATAATTTGTTCTCTAAAATATTTGATTTTTTGAAGTGTTAACTAACAAATGCATATGTATCATTTTTGTAATGAGAACAAATGCCATTAAATAGCTGTGTCCTGCACTGTATACATATATACCCTTCGCCTTTGATTTCTGCAATTCCTTACTCAAAACTCTAGCTTTGTCTACAAACCCCAAACACATGGTGAAAATTAAAAATCTCTATGCTCTTTCAAGCAAACTACTAGGTTAAATACAATTCCAAAGGAAAATGAAAAACAAACAAACAAAAAACCTCCCAAAATGCTAACACACATTGTATTTAATACTTATGATTAATTAGAGTTTATTTGCCATTTGCCATTGCATATAGAATTGAGAATATTAGCCTTAGTTTCATATATGCATTTCAGTTGATAATATACTTTAGAAATAACTTTTAACTATATCTGCCACAGTGAGTTCTATGAAAAATGTTGACTGTTTGTTTGACTGAGTTTGAAGCAGTTTTGATAAACCTTTCCTAACCAAACAGCTGGAATGTTATTGCTTTTTCGCTTTTCTTAAATTACTTTCACACTGAGTCTCATCTCATCCTAGTAACCTGAATTGGATTTTATATTTTTCCTTCAAGCAAACTTAAAAATCCTAAAATTGAAAATGTGGGTTAAATAAACTTGATATGTGAAAGTTTTGTTTAATTGCTCAATTTATCTTTTCTTTGTTTTACAAATTCCTTAACTGCAACAAGTATAAAAATATGATAAACGTTTTGCAAGCATAAACCCCATTATGGTGACTTCAAAATAATACTGATATTTCTATATTATCCTTCAGATCTAAAGACTCATATTTGAAGTATACTTTTGAAAAAAATGATAATTAAAAAACACCAAGAGAGAAATATGAAATTCTCTCAGAAGCCTATTTACTCAAACATCTGTCATTGCAACTTTTCTGCCCAGATGTTGCAGTTTTTTGAACACAATGAATATATTTTGGACAAGACAAACTAGAGTAATTTACACTTTTCATAAAAACAACTTTAGTCACAGTCCCAGATTTTAAAGTATTAGTGGTCAGACATCTGTATATGAAAGTAGAATTTTGGCTTTCACATGTGGGTAAGAATGACAAACTTAAAGTGTGACAACTAAAATAGCTAAATTCTGCATTATTGATATAAACATGGAAACCTGGGATTCAATTCCCTCTGTTTATAAGAAATTTTATTACTAATCTCTGTCAAATCCTGTATTTAAATATTATTTACATACGTGTAGCCAGAGGATTAAGCAGGAATTCTAAAGGTATGTTTGAGTTGATGAGTTATATTTTGTCTATGTGGATATTTTTCAATGTGGAATACTTATAGAATGTAAGTATCCACAACATATATGTGGATATTTATCAATTCCTGTCACCATTTTTCATACACAGAAATGAACAAGAATCAGTACACTGATTATACACTGGGAACAATAATTACATTTATTTTGATTTCTAATTTTAGTTATTTTTAGCATTAAAACTGGTGATAGTAAATGCAGTAAATTAAATGTTTCACTCTAACCAACTAAAACACTTCCCTAGTATTTACATCTGTTAGTTTACCTTTTCTTAAAGTAGAATTTTAAAATCATCAGTCTTGAAAAATATATTTAAGGTTAGTAATAAGATTTATTTTTTTATGAAAAATTGGTTAAAATATTTGTTTATATCATAAAATAATGTTGGGTTATTAAAATGTTTTTAGTAATTCAAATAATGTCAGGGATACTGATAGTATGCTATTAAAGAAGAATATGAACCAATTGTATTATGAGTGTGTACATATATACTTGTGTATATGTATATATGTATATTATACTTTTTATAAAAACATATGTATATATATACATATACTATTGTATATGAGTGTGTACACTGGACATGTCAGCACTGTTACTTCCGTCTAGTACTTCAAAAACTTCTACTTATTTTTATACAGTGTCTTGACTTAGATTTAGCTAATTGGACATTAGAGAAGTAGGATCGAACCAAATATAGCTGAGTATCTAGTTATCAAAGAGGTGAAATCAGAACTGTAGCAATGGTCCTTAGCTGAATGTGACATGGGAAGAAATCCTAACACACTTCTGGTTTTTTTTTTTTGTTTGTTTGTTTGTTTGTTTTGACACTAGGTCTACCTATTTTTGCCTGTGGAACCGCAGGCTCTCGTTGCCCAGGGTACCACGGACTCAAGCAATCCCCAGCCTCAGCTTCCCAGGTGGCTGGGATTACAGGCATGCGCCACCATGCCCAGCTATTTTTTTGGAACTAGGTCTCACTACGGGCCCTAGGCGGGACTCGAACTGCGATCCCTAGCCCCGGCCGCTTCATAGGCTGAAGCTTACAGGCACGAGCCGCCATGCCCGGCTCTAACACACTTCTGTAACTTGTGACTTGTGAGTAATTTCTTAGAGAAATAAGCAATGATAAAGAAATAAAGGTAAAAAATGAAAATTCTGCTGTTTGTGGATATTAATAATAATATATACAAAATAGTCTAATGGTGATACCTAGAAGCAAGATAACTTGCTCTAGTATCAATGCTTAAAAATCATGGATTAATCTGTTTAGCAAAACAATTGAAACAGAACATAATCTTTTATATATAATCCCATTATAGTAACTTAGTATGTGAAAATTAGATTTTATCAAGAAATTGACAACTTTATAATTTGATGTTTATATTCTCCAATATTTCTCCCCTACTTAATTCATTTCAGAATATAATGTGTTGAAGGAGAAAATTTAATGGAGATAAAAACTATGCAATATTTTTTTCTGCTAACTCTTGCACTCTAATCACTTGTATCTTTGAGGGAAATGTCATCTTTCATTGGTGATTTGACCACTTGAACTAAGACTTGATGTATTTAAATTCTCATAAACAATGTGGATTTGCTTTATTAACAATTATCAACAGCTTCCAATAGAAATATATTCAAATTCAAAGTTATCGTTTATCAAGGAAATGAAGGAGCATATTAAGATATTTGCAGAGTGAATTTTTGAAATAATCTTGTGTCACCATGTTATCTTACTTTCATTTCATTAATTATATGTGAGGAAAAAGGGTATAATCCATGAAATTGATTAAAATATATTCAATAGCTTAGATGAAAGGAAAATGTTTTATCATTTCACTTAATTTTGATTTAACTTGTTTTTCTGTTTTAGAGCAGGAAATTTTGAGTCAGACTACTGTTTTTATAGACACAGCTTTCGTTATTTAAAACATCAAGACTTTTTGAAAGACCCAGTGATGTTCCAAAAGATTGTAAAATAAAGCTTATTGTTTAAAGCATAGAAGAAGGAAATCTTTATACTGAAGTTTGAATCCTTGAATATTGAGGAAGGATTGAGTCTCTGAAAGTGGGGAGGACCTAAAAGGAATATCAGTGGGTAGTGACTCAATTAAAAAATACAGAGGACATCCAAACAGAAATACAAAGAGTCAGCAAATTTATTAAAAAGACATTCAGCATCACTAGTCATTAAGGAAATAGGTACAAAGTGATATTTCACTGTGGTTTTCATTTGCATTTCCCTAATGATTAGTGATATTAACTTTTTTTCTGTATAAACTTAATGGTACCTTGTGTATCTTGTTTGGAAAAATCAGTCATGTCCTGTCTATTTTTTAATTGAGTATTTTTTTTGCAGCTAAATTTTAGAAGTTCTTTATATATTCTGAACGTCAAGTATTGATTAGATTATCATGTCCCTTATTATTGATCTGAATATCTAAAAAATATTACCTTTGTAGAAAAGAATTTATTGGATAACCAGATAAGAGGCAATTAGATTATTTGCCAGAGGTGTTTATGCTAGACTACTAGAGCATTTTGCGAATTTAGAAGCATGCTGTTTCAGCTGTGGCTAGCTATTGGCACCTGAATTCAACACCTGTAACCAATTGCTGGATCACTTACCACAACTTTCAGAAAATTGCTATCTTGGCCTGACTCCATTTCAGCATTTTAGAAAATTACTTCATCCCAACCATCTTATCTAATGTACAAACACTTTTATGATAAAGAGAATGCAGGATTCAGGTTGGAGTTGATAGAAAATTAAATTTATGCAAGCATGTAGGTCTGTGTTTCCAAATAAAGCCATGATCAGCAAGAGAAATAGTGTTATGTTGTATTTATCAGAAAGAAATGGCAAAAAGACCAAATTCAGGAAATTAATAAAGCTTTGATCGCATGTACAAATGGGAAATGTAAGAAACTAAGATTAATCAGCAAGGTCATTTGTGGTGACTTGTGTCTTAGTTATACCTGTGAAATAAACCACAAGAATATCAGACTGGAAAATAATTTCAGAAAAAATGAAAATTAGGAAGAAGAGAGAAATTTAAAGCAGCAAAAGAATAACATGATATAAAGGAATTTAAATTTTGGTAGGTTAGTGAAAAGGATAGATCTCACTGAGAAAGTTACATTTGAGGATTTAAGATTTGGTGTTCTCTTCCCAAACTCCCTTCCAGTCCTCTCCTCACCCCAGGGTGATGCTGCCCTTTTATACTCTTCCTCCTAGGTGTATCAGGTGTGTCTGCTCATGTATGGGCATACCCACTAGGCTAGGCATATACAACATGGCAGGGCACAATACCACAAGTACTGGTCATAAAGTCTAATAGCAGCACAAGGGTGTGAAAAACCCTGAAAACTCATTTACTCTGAAGTATGTCTATGTAAACCAGGCACTGTGGGTGGAAGTAAACCAATAAGTAGGAGATGAGTTTGGAGAGGTGATGGGCACCTGATTATAGAAAGTCTCTTTGAGTTATTATGTTTGAATAATATAGGAGACCATGGAGCACAAAGACAGGCAAATGATGTGCTGAAATATGTTACTCAGACGGAGTGTTCAGAACAGGTTTAATGAGTCTGACCAATCTTTTAACCTTGACTCTACAGCCTGAGTTACATACATTTCATGCTGGGGTTATAATGTCATAAACACTTTCAGAGACACAGACAAGTTTCACTAAAGTAATTGATGATATAAGAGACTTATAAACACATGAGAGAATATGGGAAAGACAGAGTATGTCTGCAACTGTCTTCATAGATTTAGCAAGTGAGCTCAGTATGAAATTAAGTTCAGTAGAAATATATGACTATCTAACAAGTCATATTTTTGCCTGAAGCATAGCATAGCCCTTAAGTTAAAATGAGATTGAAAATAATTGAATTCTAATTCACTTTCAGGGGGAGATTTTCTGTCATTAAGCATTTCACTTGCAATAAGATTTTGGATGAAAAGAGAAAATTTCTTCCATTTTAAAAGTAAAACATCAAAATTCATAAACATGTGCAAAAGACTTCTCTACTCTCCTACCATCTGGGAAATTATAAAGATCATTTTATACAAATTCTATTGCAGGTGGTAGGACTGAAAGCACTTCGCATTCTAATAGTTACAGGAGCAATAATTGGCATATTCAAAGTTTTATGAAATATGCAGAAATATAAGCTTGCCATTTATTTATACTCATATCTGTGATTTGCTTTAGTTTACAATTGACTGAAAACAGATGTTAAAGATGAGTGTGCACTGAAAGAATAAACTACATGACAATAATATACCTTTATTAAAAATAAGAGTTCTAAATTAATAGCATTACAGTTGCTATGAATTCATATGATCATTTTAGTGGTAAGCTGTTAATATTCATAGGCTTATAGCTGTTTTCATGTTTCTTATTGATTCCCTTTCTGCTTCTGCTAAGCCATCTGTTATAAACCTAGATTTATTTGTAAAAACATCTTCCGTTTGGTTAGAGACTATCAGAATTTGGATTGTAATGGGACTTCATACCTCTTTTTGATCCCTGTAGAGAAGGAAGTCTCAAGTTGACCTTCATGTACCTATTTAAGGGAGGCTATTATTGAACTGCTGCACTTGATAAGGTGATCTGATTCCACAGAAATAGTAAAACTAAGGAAAAGAATGATCATATTTGAAAAAGGGTAGGTTTATTCATCTAACAAAATAGAGAGGAGCAAGTCAATAATGGATGCTCACATTCAGCACAGAGTGAAGAGTCTGAAATTGACACTGGTTCAAAATTGTACAGGAACAACTTTTCTTTTTAATTTATATGTAAAAACCAAATCACACAATTTCTACATTACTTTCTCTGTAGTAACTCATCTCTGCTGAACAAATGACTAGTTTATGTCAGTTTGAGATTTCTATTAGGATATACAAGTATTGTAATGTTTAAACTTAATTTTAAAACACACATCAATTTGTATTACCATGAGTCAAAATGAATATGAAATGAAGAAACAAAGGAAAGAATAAAGGAACTATCTTTCCTTCTTTAATATTTACCATATGTTCATTTGATTTCCAAAGGGGTGCTGAGATTTGTGGCGAAATATTAGAGACACAAAGAAGATGTCAGAAGTTTAAACTATCTTAAATTAGTAACCTAGAACTTGTTAATTTCATACAGTATATGCAAATAGTCTCAAGAAAGTGTTGCTTTCATATGTTTGGCTCACTAAACTTTTATCATTAACAAACTTGTCTCTTAAATAACCCTATTAATTCAATGAAAGCCTATAATAGTAACAGGTTTAGGTTATATTGTATGGGATAAGGAAATGTAATGCACATCTATTTCCTTTTATGAAATAACCTCTGGAGTACAACTTAAAAAGAAACAGTAAAAGGTATGATTTCTCATGTCCTTGTGAAGCAAGAAAAGAAAGTAGGTTAAAAATAGATTTTTTTTTTCCCTTGGTGGGGTTTAGAAGTCAAATGATTGAGCAACTACTTACCCAGAAAATGTTACTAATATTACTGAATTGTTGGATCTGAATTTAGATTGTGGCATAATAAGTGGACAAAGATTAACATAAACATAATCAAGGCATTCAAAGCAAATAAAAAATGGTGAGTTAAATGACCAAAATACCTGAAGGGACCCCCAGACCTTACTACAATTTTAACCTTACTATAATTTTAAGGTAAATAATTAAAATTTTTTCAACAAATTCATGCTCAGTTAACTAAGAATAAAAAATGTTTATTAGTGTTGTATGTTAATATATATTCATATGCCATAAACAGAAAAAATAATTTCAGAGAATTTTATTCTAATGAAGCTTATATTTAGCTATAACAATTAAATTTATTTAATATAGCAAACTTTCTGCTTTATTATTGTCTGACTATTCCAAGACTTCTAATAGTCAATAAGCTTAAATTTTAAGCCAAAATAATGTTAACATTCATTAACATTATCCATCATTTGTTATCCATCATTTGTTAGTGGGAAGACCCTCAATCATCACTTTATTCCACATTAAGTAGTACCTGTTAGTTAAAACAAACAAACAAAAATAAAGGAGTAAAGGCATGCGTCAGAATATTATTAACAAAACACCTAAAAATGAGTTGACTAGAAAAATTTAGTATTGTTTAACTTATGTTTGTTGTTTGTTGGAAAGCAAAATACATTAGTGGTTAATCTGGAGAGAACTGACAATGTGAAAATTATTCTTCAATTGATACAAAAAGTATTTTGGTTTAATTCCCTTTGAAATCACTGACCAGTTTTGTATTTTAGTGAACAATTTTATTGTAACACTTTGCTTTCCACTTATAGCCACATTTAAACCAGGATTTTTTTGCCTGGTTTATTCCATCCATAATTTAAAATTAACCATATACTTAGTGCTTATATAAATTTATATTCTTTACATTTTGAGATTAAATTCTTATACCTTGAGATTGATCAAGGGAGCAATTAGCATGCGATATTACTTTCAGATCGATCTATGATCGTATTACTTTACCCACCATTCTTTTTTACTAGTTTTTTTGTGCTGTTGCCTGCAAAATTATCACAATCTTTTCAGCTCAAAACAACATGCATTTATTAGCTCACACGTACCATGTGTCAAAATTCTGGCAAGTTATGACTGGGTTTTCTACATGGATCTCATGTGGTTGAAACTTAGATGTGAGCTAAAGCTCTGTTCTCACTGAAAGTCTAGATCCTCTTCCAAACTCACTCATATTATTGGTTTTAGTCAATGCCTTAAGTCTTTAGACTGAGGTTCCTATTTTCTTACTGGACATGAAACAGAAGAGACTGCTTTTGTCCCCAAGTATGTCCTCACATTCTTGCTTGTGACCTTTTCTCCACTAAGGCATTTACTCCTTTACCATCAGAAAGAGAACATTCATTTCCAGACTTTCACCTATTCTACCGTTTACTTTTAGACCAGGTAATTAGGTCAAAACCATCCTAATTATCCCCCCCTTTGACTAACCTAAATTCAACTGATTGGTAGCTTATTTATATCTGCAAAAATTTCTTTCAAATTATCATGTATCATGAGAGCGACATCTTATATTTAAGAAAATATGTGAGTTGATGAATGTGCTAATAAACTAAATGCAGAGAATCTTTTTAAGTGTACATGTGTATCAAATAATACTATAAACTTTAATATCCTGTATTATTTGCTAATTATGCTTTAATAAAGTTGAATAAAAAGATAACATAGCTTGAAAATAGACAAATCTATCTAAACAAATATATCTAAACAGAGTCTAGAAATATACTCACACATCTATATATAGTCAACCAATTTTTGATAAAGATGCAAAAAGATTTCAGTAGGCAAGTGGTACTAAAAGATTTCACGCTCATATGGAAAACAAGTAAATTTTTGTTAATATGTAAATATTTAATTTTAAATGGATAATATAGTTAAGTGGATAATATAGTAACTATAACATTTTAAGTTATAACACTTCTATAAGAAAACAAAGAAGAAATCTTTATCATCTTAGCTAGGTACAGACTTCTTAGATAGGATACCAAAAGTCTGACCATTAATAGATTACACAGGACCTCTCATGCACTTTTTGCCCTTTTGACACTCTGAAATAGAAACACTTACTGTCTTTGCCACCCACTACCTTAGAGCTTTGAGTCTATTATTTTCTGGAGATTTTCTTTTCTCCATTTTAACAGTCATTCTGTGAATTTTTACTTCTGGTGCCTCCATTTATCCCTAGTTGTCTTAGTTGCATATCCTTAAACTAGAAATAATAATGGTCCTTAAAAGACTTAATATTGTAAGGGTTAAGTTGAATAATAAATTTAAAAATCTTATTATTATAATATTTGTCCTTCATAGCTAGGATTTTCATCATCTTCATCTAAGACTCAATCTACATAAGAATTAGAAATGCCCATGGTTAGGTGAGCTGCACCAACTGAACAAAACAATGCCTGCTATTTTAAGTCAGTTATGGTTAGCCAACTGCTAACACCTTTTCAAGTTTTCCAAAGATGTTTATTTTAATGTGCATATATAGAAAAAGATGCTTATTTAGACAGTTAATTTGATGGCCTGTGATGATCTTTGTGAGAAATACTTTTATTTTGTACTATGAGATAGTCCATTGAGATGTTGAAAAATAAGCAATAAAGGTAGTTTAGATAGCAAACCTATGGAATTTGTGTGTCCTGCTTAACGGCAAAGGTGAAATCAATTAAAGTTGATGTAATTGACTAAATTTTAAAGTGGAGCATCATCATAAAATATGGAGAAAAAGAAAATATCAGATTTGACATAGAATAAGAATTGCAAATCTGGGTATGAGATTTTAAGTGAGAAATTCTAGTGGATACACCAAGTAAACAAAATGTGTTATGCAAGTCAATATGTAAACCCCAGATGAAAAAACAGACTATTAAGTATATAAATGATATTTCAATTCATGTTGTGATAACATGAAATGCAAATTGTCAATGACTCAATAAAAATCAGAGATATACTTCCAGATTTCAAATTATATTACAAAACCGTAATAATTAAAACAGGATGGTATTGATACAAAAAAGACACATAGACTAATGAAACAGAATTGAATGCCCAAAAATAAAACCACACATATATGGCCAATTAGTCTATGGCAAATTAGTCTATGGCAAAGGGACAATAAAATACAATTAGTCTATGGCAAAGGGACAATAAAATACAATTAGTCTATGGCAAAGGGACAATAAAATACAATTAGTCTATGGCAAAGGGACAATAAAATACAATGGAACAAAGATAGTCTCTTCAATAAATGGTGCTGAGAAATGAATTACTACATGTAAAAAATGAATCTAGACTATCCCCTTGCAAAAGCAAACTAAAAGTGGATAAAAGACCTGGATGTAAGATCTGAAACTATAAAATACATAGTAGAAAACAGAGACAAAAAAAAAACTCCATGACCAATATTACAAAAATACCTTTCAGGAAACATCTACAGATGGGAAAATGAAGGAAAACATAAACAGCTAGGACTACAGCAAACTAAAAAGCTTCTGTACAATAAAAGAGAAAATAACCAAAACAAAGAGACATACAAACGAATGTGAAAAATTTCTGTGCTCCACTCACTGACAAGGGTCTGATATCAAAGAACTAAAAATAATTAACACAACTTAACAAAAACAAGCCAAAAGCCCAGTTAAAAAAGTGGGGAGAAGTTCTTAAAAGGCTCCAAAGAGTAAATGCAAAAGGTAAACAGGCATAGGGGAAAAATACTTAACATCACTTATAATCAGTAAGATGCAAATCAAAATAAGATACCATCTTATACCAGTAAGAATGGCCCTATATAAAAAAAAAAGGGGGGGGGGAACAAGTGCTGATGTGGATGTGGAAAAAGAAACACATTTACACTACTGGTGGGAATGCAAACTGGTCCAGTCACTGTTGAAAGCTGTATGGAGGACCTTCAAACTACTCAAAATGGAACTACCATTTGATCCAGCAATTTCATTTCTGGGAATCTACTTAAAAGATACTAAAATACTAGCTTGAAAGGTCATCTGTACTTGAATGTTTATTGCAGTATATTTACAATAGTCAGGATTTGGAAACAAACCAAATGTCACAGAACTAACAAATGGAGGAAAAAGTTGTGTATATTTATGCAATAGAATATTATTCAGCAATTAAAAAAGACAAATTTGATGTATTTGTGTTAACATGAATCATACTAGCAGAAATAAGTCAAAAATAAAAAGACAAAAACGGATGGTTTCACTTATAGGTGGGATATAGAAAAAAATAGCAAGAAAAAATTAAAAATTAACAACCTAACAACAGAACAAAAACTGGGAGAGGGAAAGAGGGAGGGAGGAATCTGGGAAGGATGAACAAAAAGATCAAGATAATGGTATACTGGTGATATGGTGGTGAGAGAACCACAGGGAATACCATGATATGTGTGTGTTTGTATATATATATATATGGTATGTCATATATAGTACATATATAATACACAATATAATATATAATACATATGATACATATATAAAATACCTCAACACAAAATACCATATACATAATATATATATATCATATATAATAAAATATTAAAAAGGCATAGTTCATAACCAACACTAAATATAAGTAACAATTCTATTGTTATAGATATACTCGATTTTGAAATAACCCAAATATTTCATACATGATCTGAAGGAAAAAAGTGAAAAGCTTTACCTCCACTTTACCTGTTTCTTTATTTATTTACAGTATTAGATTTCAAAATTAGTTCCA
>PVHY01006710.1:0-51095 GCA_004024945.1 Uropsilus gracilis
GCCAAAGACATCTTTTCTTTGTAAAAGTCCTTTAACATGTAGAGAGGCTTAAGAATTAAGATCTCCTTAGATTATCAACAGTGTTCTACTTCTTTCTGCTGCAAAACAGAAATTTGCTGGGTAAATTACTCAAACTTAATCTCAGAGTGTTAATTCATAAAAACAAACTGATAAAAGTTCTCCCTCAAAGGATAGCTCAGAAGAATATTTGTCTTAATACAAATGAGAGTACCTACTCTGAAATTAGAAGTTCAACTCTTCAGGAATGTTTTTGTTCCTTTCTTTCTGTAGAACTGGTCTGAATTAGACTCATAACTCATATTTGCCCACCTACTTTATAAGCTACTTGCATAAGTATGTAAAGTTCCTTGCTGCCTGCTAATGTACAACACATTGAACTATAGACACTGCAAGATTACCAGGGATGGGTAAATCACATAAAAGTAATTCAATAATAAATGTACGACCACTACTTAAAAAATACGTTTGTCCCACACAAAATTAACTTTGAAATCCCAAGCACAATGCTTCCTTTTTGAAATGGTTCAACAAATTTTAGGCCTTTACTAGAATGTTATGTGGGTTGGCCAGAGAATCACAAGACACCCTAAAACATAGACTATATCCTGATTTTTTTAAAACTCACTGTCAAGAGTTTATCAGGCTAGCAAGAAGACCCAACTGGTAACAAAGATGTCAGGATATTCTACAAGTAAAGTTTCTTTTAAATCATTTTTATAAGACAATTCAGAGAAAGGTACAGCATAAAACATTGCAAACCATTAATTTTGCTCTGACACAGGAACTTTCATCCTTGGGGAAACACCAGAATAAATTTAAGGCACTCAAAATATTTTGTAAGACTACAAAAGCAACACTAAACATAAATTAGTCTTTGTCATTGACTCATTTTGAAGCATAGACATTCAAGTGAGATGTGAATATAACTTTTGGAAATGCTGGTAAAATCTGAGTTCCAAAACTATTCCTGCCTGTCATCTTGAGATCAAAATGCATTATCAAATCAGAATCCAGGGCAGCAATCTCACAAAAGTTCAGTGCAAAAGTTCAGTGCAAAAGTTCAGTGATGAGTCTGGAAGGAAAAAAAATAAAAGACCTCCCAAAAAAATGTTGTCTTAGCAAATTGAGTCAATAAACAAAGCCAACACTTCACTAAGCACACATTTGATCCAAAAAGAAGACTGCATTCAGTGTTTCCCACTGGTCTTGAATTTTGTTTTTTTAATGAAATTTTTGTCTTTCTGTTATAAGCTCCATCTCTAGTACTTTAGACAACCCAAAGGAAGTAGTATGTATACAACTAACAATTCACTTTCCACATAAAACATTTTTTACCAGTTGGAGGCCAAATCTGCTGTTGGAAAAAGAAATAAAATTACCAACAATTTATTTTAATCCTTTTTTTCCTATCTGAGACTTCTTATCCTTTTATTTCCTATCTGAGACTTCGTATCTGAGATAGAAAATTTGAGATTTTAGGAAATGTACTTCTGCTTACATTGTAACTCAGTTTCTTTATTAAAAAATGAAAATGTTTCCAACTAAAGTTATAATTTAAAATATAAAGGGTATTAAGCAATATGCGTTCACTTAACAAATGTGAGCATATTTTCTTCAGAGCAGTCTTGTCATTACCTAGTCAATAAAGTAATCCTTATTCTGGATTAGTAACAAGTTCAGGATAAGCCAACTCACATAACACTCTAGTAAAAGTCTAAAATTTGTGATTAATTTTCTCAGTTAAATGCTAAGAAACATATTTTCTTCTGTTGTTTGTTTTGTTGTTTCTGATGACATCTACTGATAGCCTTAGTATTTTGTGTACCATGAATGAAGATAATTAATTCAGAAGGCAAATGGTAAAGAAAAAGAGTGGAAAAGATATTTTATAATTTAGTATGTCCTGAGATCATATTTCTACTTTTGCTTTAAAAAAGAGAGGTAAAAGTCATTGTCTAGGGAAAAATTTTATGTTTGTTAAAAAAATGCAGTTATACTTCCAAAAATTCCCTTTCTATGAAGTTCTCAAGATTTCCTGTTTTGACCAGATATGTACATTCCATTGTTTAGCACATAATTGGTACTCAAGAAATTATGAATGAGTCAGTAAACATGTCCTCATAGAACTGTTTATTTTTCAAGGCAATCTAGCCTTTCATAAGTACTACCCTAAGCATGCTAAAAATTTTAACTTTTATATTTATTGTCTCAGGAAGGCATGGAGTCCCAGAAAGTAAGTTCTGTTTCTAACCCTAGCTTAGAAGTAAGGAAATTTGAATAGAAAACTTTATTGTAGAAAGCCACAAAGCTAACAGTAGTGTTCTATTTTGAACCAGGAATTTGTACTGCTCAGTCCATGACTCTAAGCCCATTAACCAACAATGCTTCTGTGTACAGTTTTGTAAGAGTTGATCCTGCCCAAACTTCAGTTTGACATACCAGCCTTAAGTTTATTTTAAAGTTTTATTGCTAGTCACCCAAAATTTGAGATTATCTGTTGGATCTTGTAGAATAACAAGAGTTTTATTTTCCATTTTAACTGATTCTCTCTGTCAATGGCACATGTTAGGATTTTTTTGGTAATTTAGGATATTTGTAATAAATCCAAAAGAAATAGAGGCCTAAATGAATGCCATAAATCTATTTTTTAGATTATGTTTTTGAGTAAGCTTGAAGATTACATCCCTGTTGTTGCATGGATTTAAAAGAAAAAAGTGCAAACTGTGAATGCAGATGAACTTTTATTTAAAAAACTTGAAAGGACCACAAGCTCATCATCACTGAAGCAGTGGGTTGAGTTTTAGAGGTTGTATTCTTATCCATTTAATATCTTGTGTTGCTTTAGGCATTTCTTTTCTCTCTTAGTACGTAGTGATTTCTTACTGTAAAAATGTAGTAAAATTTGATTTTTTGGAATAATGGAAAATTTTATACATGAAGTCATAGTAAAAGTAGGAAAATTATTATTTTCTTTCCTTTTATATTGATAATTTAATGGTTATAATTAAATTTCACATAAAACAAAGATTTCATGGAAATTGTTTCTGTCTGAAACTCAGCAAAGAATTTTTCAAGATACCAAGGATTTTGTGAAGAATGACCATTTGTAACCTTCAATATAACTATAAGTATACCCTATATAAGTTATGTAGATAAGTAAATGATAGATGAGACTAAGTAGATTGACATTTTCCTGCCTTCTGCATCCTAAATCTCCATCATTAGATTTGAATTAAACAAAAAAATGAATTATATTATCACCAGAATGTCTTTCATGACTTCAGTTACCATTTTAGGTCACATTTAAAATGTTTAAATTTTGTATTGTTGTATTAAACATCAATTAAATAGTTTAAATAACTTAATGCAATAAATAGTAAATTTTGCATTGCAAAGTCACTTTTGTTAATGATTCCTCCACTGGGCCTTTCTTTGAAAGGTATCATTTTTCAGGAAAACTGCATTTGCACAGAAGCACTTAATTTATTCTTATTTTCATTTTTGAAGTTAAATATACAAGTGCAGTCATTTCTGATCCATATAAAACCACCATTATTTCTACTCAGTAAGACTTCATGCCAGTCAAAAACAAAAAAAAAAATCTTAACATGCTTTTTAAGCTATATATTTATTACTGCAGTAATATTGATTTCCTTGTTGAATTGTTAGCAAGTTAACTTTGTAACTGCAATAATATTCAACATATTTATGTTCCTGTTCTATTAAACTCAGATATATCCATGTGACTTGCTTTGATCAAAAATATGAGTAGACAAGATGAACTATATTGTGTCAATTCCATGAGACAGTTTTGCATGACGTATTGTGGGCTGAGACCTAAGGGATTAGTAGTTATTAACCAGAGAGAAAGTGGAGAGAACATGCTGTCTGTTTTAGACAGAGGAAACAGCATATGATATGTCTCAGGAGAGACATTAAAACCTTTATGCTGGTAAGATTAAAATATAGAAGACAGTTGGAAAGTGCTGAATGATAAGACTAGAGTGATAGGAAAAGGGTCAGATTGTGAAACTCTGTTGATCATACCAAGGAATTTGTATCTTTTTATCAAGCACATTATGAAAATATGTGAGAATTATAAGCATGAAAATAGTACATTGTAATATCATTTTGTAAGGAGTTCTCAAGATTGTGAATGCATAAAAAAATTGGTGATGGAAATAATGGAAACATTTAGTTCAGATGAAAGTTAAGGTGATAACCTAAATTGAACTTCATGACTCGATCCAATATAATCATTGACTGTGTAGAGGCAATACTGGATGAATTTTAAATATTTTAGGGGCAGATTTAATAAATACTGCATAGATGTATGTCTAATAGAAGAATACAAGGTAATACACAGAAATGAAAGAAGAAAGAGGATTAAAGAATAACTTTGAGTTCTAAGTTAATCTAAGTGGAACAAGGCCCCATTTATAGTAGTGTAAAAGACTTGTCCATGTGCAAAGTTGGAGAACTCAGAACATAATTTGGGCTGTTGGTGCTTAGACAAACAATCTAGATAGGTAACATAAAATTGTGGTTAGTGATATATAGATGATAGTTACATTTATGACAATGAATAAGATGATTTAGAAAGAGAAGGGAGTAGAAGATCACCTAGTACCCAGGACTGAGTAACAAAATTCTTTTTCCTCCATATCCTGACAAGAATTTTCACAACCCCATTTTCACAGGTGTAATGTGGTAGCTCGTTTAACTGATTTGCATTTTCCTGATGATAAGTGATGATGAGCAATTTTTTCATGTTCCTATTTGCCATCTGTATGTTTTCTTTGAAGAAGTGTCTACTCAACTCTTCTGCATATTTTTTGCATGAGGTATATTTTTTTTCTTTTTTGATTGTATGAGTTAATATCACAGATCTTGGATGTTAGCCCCTTGTCAAATGTATGATGTGCAAATCATTCCTACCATTTGTTAGTGTCTTTTTTGTTTGTTTTTATAATAGTTCCATTCCCTGTCCAGATGCTTTTAGTATTATATAGTCCCAATTGCTAGTTTTTGCTTTTATTTGCTCTGCCACTAGAATACAGTCTCAAAACACATCTCTCAAGCCAAAGGCTTCTGTTAATTAATGTATTTTATGGTTTCAGTTCTCATGTTTAAACTTTTAATACATGTTTGTTGATTTTTTTTGTGCATAGTATGAGGTAGTGGTATAGTTTCATTACTTTGCATGTGACCATCCAGTTTTCCCAGCATCACTTGTTGAATAGACTTTCCTTTCTCCATTGTATTTTCTGTCATACAATAACTGTCATAAAAGTATGTATGAAAGCTGGTTTTAGTTCCTGTCTGAACCAATCTTTGCTGAAAGAGAAGGAATGATCTAGCCCATTAAATCTCATGTCAGACTGATTTTACCTAGAAAGTTTAAATATATGTACATATTTTTCTATATATATATATATATATATATAGAGAGAGAGAGAGAGAGAAATATGTGGTTTTCAGGTTATGTCCAAAAGTTTGATTCAGTTAACATATAACTATACCAGAACTGTCTAAAAACTTGTGATTTCTAAAGATTTTTGGAAATAATTGGCAGTAAGTTTCAAATTTTACTTTTAGAAATTTATTCCCAATATGCTTAATTGTAGAAGTACATACAAAGACTTGTACTGAAGTTCTGTTTATATTTGTTAAAGTTATGTGATTGTCCATCAATAAACTATTTAAGAAATGATATGTCCATAAAATGTTACCTTAGGCAGCTGTTTAAAAATAAAATGCTGGCTATTAAACAGATATCCATAACATACATAATTCTGAAATTTTTAAAAAGCAATCCATACAATTTAACGATATGGCCTTCTTAATGAAATATAAAAAGTGCTGGAAGTGTTTATATTTTTATATATCTGCATGAAAGACATATGGTGGACTGTTAATAGTGTCCAAATTTGGCAAATATATTGAAGGAAAAGAGTAAGTAAAGGAAATAAGAGATTTTTATGTTTTGATTTATATATTTCCTTTTACATTGATTTCTTAAATAAATATATTCTTTAAAAAAAAATCCTGTAGTAAGTCTGATGATTAGTCATGTCCAAAAACTACTGATTATGAAGCACATTAATCTCCTCTGTCTGAGCACCTTCATTACCGCTCTTATCATTATTTTTTTTTACATTTTAAAAGAATGAGTTTATTAGGAAGAGGAAAAAGAAAATGAGAGTCACCTGCATAGTCACAGATAGGCTGAAAAAAATGCATTTATCAGTGTTTTAAAACCATTATTATTTGCCTCCTACATTTTGTTATTGTGACTTTCATCACTGAAAACATTCCTTTATATCCTTCACATATATATTCAAAGTACTAATTCATCCATTTATCTGGTCAATGAGTATCTATTAAGTGCTTGAGTTCAACCAGAAGCTATTTCAAGCACTGAAATAAGACTAGAAGCCATTCTCTCATAGACTGCGTATCCTAACTTCTCTGGCCTCAGTTCTTTCATCATAAATGTATATTTTATCAGTAAAATTCTCACAGTTTTCTAAGGGTGAAAGTAAAATAATGTGTACAAGCACTTAGAGTCCCTTGGATCATACTGGTACTTAGTAATACTAACCTGCAATTTTTATTGGTGTTATCATTTTTCATAACCATTTAACCTAGTATGAATTTTTGAAGAAAAAAATTCAAAAACTACTTTCTTCTTAAGAATGTTATTTTTGACCTCATAAATAATATGAAATATATCTGCTTTGCTCAGTTACAGAAGATTTTAGAAGACTTAGAGTTAGGGAAAAATCAATTAAAGAAGGGAGAAGAGAAAATATCTCCTTTTTATTTAATATATCACTAGTCAAAGAATTTTACTTTTCTTGCTTAATAAAATAGATTAGTTACACCTTGTCATTTTATGTCAAAAATGTGTACTGCCAATATACTTAAATAAGTGTAGAAGAATTTATGTTCAAAAATTTATACTACAGTTCTCTTGATATCTTTAAAAATCAAAAAATCATATGGCTGTCCATCAGTAGAAGACTATTAAGATGAATGATGGCTTGTTACACAGCACATTACACAGCAGAGACTGATGCACATTTATAAAAACATGACATTTTGTTTATGTCAGTGAGCGTGAGGAATCTCTATTGGAGATAAGACTACCAAAGGGCAGTGACTCTCTTCTTGATCCTAAAAGCAGATACTGTCAGGAGAAGAAACCCCTTTGTGAGGTTTGGAAGTGAACATCTCTTTTGCATTTGAATTTGACCTTGTTAAGTACAAAACATGGGTTTTATAATTGACTTTTTATTGGCTTAGAAGCTGAGTGGAGTCAGATTTAACTATCCAATTACATGTTTAAAAATGAAAACAATGACATTTCCAAATACAACAGGATGAAAGTTGCAATTGTTTAAGCTACAGGATTTTTTTTCATTTTCTTTTGTTACTGTTGTTCCATAGTTAACTCTTCTTTTGACAAAGGACAAAAAAACATTAAACATAATTTTTGGTGAACTTCCTGGTAGCCCCCTGGTAGGTTATTCTGATGCTGTGTTTGAAGCTGAGGTTTTGCCATCTGGTTCTGCTAACTCTAAAAGAAACCTGAAGGTAAATAAAGCCACTACAGAAAATATAAAATTGAACAATAGGTGATTCTGAGCCAAAAGATCAGAAAATTCCCCATGTAAACACATGGGCAGTTGATATATTTTAAAACCTAAATTGTTTAAATTCAGCAATTCTGCACTTTAACATTACATAAGTTTCAGATATGTGTCATTGAAAATCAACTTATGTATATACTGCATTAAGTCTGTCACCAAAAATTTAATTCTTTCAGCATACAAAAGTTCCTTTTTATTTTATTTTCTCTCCCTTACTTCCCCCTTCACTTCTAATAACCCCAAATTTATCCTATAGTTCAAAATCTTATTTTTTGTTCATTTAGCCATTGTGTATTTCATTTAGTCTTTTGCTTATTTAGTCTATGCTTCTCCTATGTACTACCTACAGTGTAGTCATATGGTTCTTATCATCATCTGGCTTATTTCATTAAACATGGTTCCTGCTAGGCCCATCCATATGTGTATATACGTGTATACATATATGTATATATGTTGCTATGTATATATACATGAGCTATATCTCATGTAGATAATGGATATCACATCTTTGTTCATTCATCAGTTGATGAATACAAAAGTTGCTTCTACTTCTTGTTTATTGTAAATAATGTGATCATTAAACCTGGGGATTCATATCTCTCTTTGAATTCATGTATTTGTATTTTGAGAATAAGTACTACATCTTAATTTTTTTTTATTTTTTGAGATTTAATGCTTCCCATAATACAGCATCAATTTACATTCCCACTAACAGTATAAAAGCATTCCCTTCCATCTGCATCCTCAACATTTGTTCCCTTTCCTTTGGATAATAGTAATTCTCATAGGTGTGAGGTAATATCTCACTGAAGTTTTGATTTGATCTCCCTAGTAATAGGAGATGACTAACATTTTTTCTTAATCCTATTGGTCATCCATATATCTTTGGCGACATTTAAATTTTCTGTTCATATTTCAGTTAGCTGGGTTTTTTTTAATTTTTAAGATTTATGAGTTATTTATATACTTTGAATATTATTATTTTTCTAAGTTGTATCATGTCAAATATCTCCTCCCATTCAGTATGGCACTTTTATGCTTAAATGAAGTTAGTTTTGTTTTTCGGTTTGACATATTTCTGTTTGTTTACTTTTAATTTAATCAGGTGTTCATACACATATCTGAGACTGATTTCATGACATTTTGTTTTCTAGTTTGTGTGTCATGGTTTTATGTCTTACATACAAGTCTTTTGGATGAATTAATTCACTTTGAATTAGCTTTTGTGTAAGATGTTTGACAGTGATCTAGATTCACTCATTTTTACTTGCTGTCTAATTTCCCAGTACCATTTGTTGAAAAGACTTTCCTTTCTGAATTATAAGTTCTGATTCCCCTTGTTGTAAATATGTATTTGACTTTATTTCAGAGTTCTTAACTCTGTCTCTATCTATGTGTCTGTTCCTATTTCAGTACTATGATGTTTTAAGTATTATTACTTTGTAATATAGTTTGCAACCCCCAACATTTTTCCCTCAGGAGTATTTCTACTTTTTAGGTTCTTCAGTAGTTTCAAATAAATACCACACCTTTTTGTTCACTTCTTAAATAATGTCATTGAGATTTTGCTAGAAATTGCATTGAATTTGTATATTGCTTTTAATACAATAATCATTTTAATATTATTTTCCAGTCCATGGGCATAACACACCTTTTTATCTTTAATTGCTTCAGTTTCTTTCAATAATGTCTTAATTTTGGATTAACAAGATTTTCACTTCTTTGATTAAATTTATTACAAAATATGTAAGTCTAATGTAAATGGAATTGTTTCCTGATTTCTTTTTCTGCTAGTTAGTAATCTTGTATAGAAACACAATAGACTTTTGCTTATTCTTTCAGTAGTCTGGTGCTTTTCTGTTTGTTCACTTGTTTTTAATATCATTGTACTTGGTGTTTTCAATGTACATTATTATGTCAGCTCCAAATAGTGGCATTTTACTCCTTTTTCATTTTGGGTGCTCTTTATACTCTTTTCTTGTCAAATTGTTCTTACTAGGATTTCAAACTCTATATCAATTAGTAGTGGTGAAAGTGGACATACTTGTCTTATACCTGACATGTACATTTTTACATTTAGTATGACAATGACTGAATTTATCCTATATGACCTTTGTTATTTTGAGGTGTGGTGCTTCTATTTATCATAAAACAATGTTGACTATTGTCAAATATTTTTGTACATCTATTGAAATAATCATGTGATTTTTATCCTTTTATTTGTAGTACGGCACTATGCTTATTGATCTGGATATGCTACGAGTAGTTTTTTGCTTTATTTTTTTAAGTATAAATTACCCCTGTAGACAGTACATCAATAGAAATTTTTTCTCTCAGACAAATTCCATTAGACTCTAAAAATTCCATTAGACTCTACAAACTAAAAGGCAGAATGGAAGGAACTAAAACCTCTCTGGATCATTTGGATGAATCCTTGGAGAATTTTGAAAGGATCAGTTGTAATTAGTTGGAACTTGTCTTCCAGGACCATGTTTGCCAGTAGGAAAAATGCCTGAAGGCACTAAATGGTTATAGAAATCTAAATTATGATTTTGTTTAATGGCATGTATGTAAGATAGCAAGTACACTCCCCTAATAGTGACCACTGCTTTTTCATGCATATTATCTTCAGAATTCCCAAAAAAAAATTAATGTTAAACAAAAGAACTGTTTGCTTTGTAAAGTTTGAGATGGCACGGAGCTGACAGAGATAATGGTACAAGGTGATTTTTTTTATGTTTAAAATAAAAAGGCCTAAAGCAAAACATATATCATTGTGATTAATGTGCTGTATCTTCATATTTCATTGTAGTTGTCAAGAATTCTTGCCAAACAATAAGTGTTAAGTAAATCAGAGCAAATTTTGGACAGGTCCAGCTATACTTCAACCACAGGCACAGTTGACTTCATCTCAAAGTACTATCTTTGCTTTGATGATTTTCTTCATTCTATTAGAGTAGATAGGAAGGGGCAGCAGCTTCATGTTTCCTTAAGAAAATATAATGTTTCATTGTGTATGTGTGGAAAAGAGACAGAGACACAGAGGCATATAGAGAAACAGATTATTAACATTACTTCTTTAAAATAAAACTTTAAAACAAAACTAGTTTTGCTTTATTTTGTTAGTTTAAATTTGTTCTTAGGTTTTGTTCAAAATGTAAGTTTCCTTTATGATACTAGTACATTTTTAGAGGATTGACTAAATTAGAAGATAGCTTATCATATTGTAAGAGCTAAGAGAAATGATTGCTTACAAATTAAGACATTGATTAGGGGGGAGGGAAGAGTGTGGTTGGAATAATTTTTCAAGGGGAAAATGAAAGTTCAGTGACTGATGGGAAAGCAGTCATAATTAGTTTCCATGCTTCATAAGCTGGCCTGTCAATCATGCCTTTTTTTCACCCTTGGAATCGACTAAATATACAAGAAGGGGGAAAGTGGCACCTAGTCTCCAACTGATAAAGAGATCTGATAGGCAAAGGGAAGCCCCCTGTATGATTCTGTGCATAATATGAATAATATTCCTTCTGAAATGTCCTTGCCTTTTCTCTCTGTCTCAGTATTATCAAGCTTCAGCTCAAATAATCACCTGCTTTGCAACACTTTCTTGATCATGCCCTCAAATTCCTTCTACAAAACTAAGTAATTATTCTTTATGAACTTCTCTTTTGCAGATTTTTTGATCTCCCAATACCTGCTAACAATTAAACTGGCAAAACCCCACAGTCTTTATTTTAGTTTAGTATAACCTTACTTCACTTCCCTGTCCTTGGATTTCTAAATATGTTTAAATGGAGATTAAAATCAGTAACAACTTCATAGAGGTTGAGAATTATTTAAGTGAATCATGGTAAATTGAACATTGCAGGTGAAGAGATATGTGCTCAATAAATATGAGAAAAGTTTAGCTATTATTACTCCCTACTGCCACTTGGTGAGCATATATTATAAAGATTCGCTTCAGAAGTTTGCCTTTTATTTGGTGCACTAATGAAATGTATCTGTGTAAAAGCACTGTAGGAAACTGCAGAACACACAAGGGGACCTAAGAGACCTTTTGCAGACCTGGGGAATGTGTAGACCTGTGGAAAAGATAAATGTATAGTGATAAAACAAATAATCATTAGAAAATTATAAATAACCCACCCCACACTTTAAGACTCACTTTAAAATTCCTTTCTAGAGCATTCCTAGTGAATTCAATATCTTAATAGAATGACTCATAGTACACACTGAAGCTTGATATTACTGAGACAGAGAATCAGATACAGGTTTGGATTTCTGCTCAGTCACCTACCAGATATCTGGGTGGGGCTGTCTTGGAGGGAGGTAGTACTTTAAAGAAAGAGCATAAAAGACAACTGGGAATCAGGTTTATCTATGGGTGTAGGGTAAGTCAGTTTTTTCCCTCTGTTAGCCTGTAAAACCTATAGTATTACACCTTCAGTATTATGGCCCAGGGAATATGTGAGTGTGTGAATGTGTACACCTGAGCCTGGGAGAGAGGGACTAGAGGGGTTCAGAGGGCAGGAGCAAGTGTGCTCACAAGCACAAGAGAATCCCAGAGAGAGAGAGACACACAGAGAGAGAGACAGACAGAGAGAGAGAGAGAGAGAGAGAGAGAGAGAGAGAGAGAGAGAGAGAGAGAGAGAGATCCCAGAGACAGCATTTGAACATTCCTGGTAAGCTGGATGTCTCACTTGCCTCCCAGCCCTCTGCCCCAGACCCCCACCTGGGTCTGACTCTGCCTTGTCTGTGTAACTGCAAAATCCAAAAAAAGTATCTTTGCAGATTGGTGAACCTGGTGCTTGCTGTTGGCAACAAGTGTGGGATGGTTTCCCAATAATGGAGTAATGAAGAAACTAGTACAAAAGGTTAGGGCTATATTTCATAATACCATTTCTCCTAGGGAAAAAAGTAATGTGATGTACATTATAAAAAAAATTTTTTCCAGATAATTTCCCAAAATGAATATATGTTTGTGTATAACAAGTTCAGCATTTAACTAAGTTCAAGATTTTATAAAAGTGGTAAAGTTCATAATACTTTTTGTAAGTATTGCATGTGTTCTTGAAACAATGTTATTCTCTGGTCTCTGTCCTCTTTCCATTGTTGGCAACATTCTTTTATGAATCACTGGCCCAGTCAAATTTATCCCAATCCTGAAGTGTCTTTGAAACTTCTCTTATGGGTCCTCCTTGCCTTCTAAGTCTCTCCTTACAAGTCCTTTACACAGGTTACCATTCCTCCTTCCCAGGTATGACTGATTCTCATCATTCACAGAATTTCTTTTCTATACAGTTGTTTTGAACACTGAACTAGTGGCAGGGAAAAAGAAAATTATAAGCAGAAACTTCTGGAGAAATTCAAAGGATAAATGTATTTGTGTCCTCATCAAACCAACTTGCTTATTCGAATTCCCTTTGGAAAGTTTGTTTAACAACAACCAGATATCAACCAAAATCTAGGAAGTCAGTCTCTCTGGTTTGTAATCTAGGAAATTCAGGTGTTTCTTATGCTCATACAGGCAGGAATATCAATAGGATGCTTAAATACAGCTTAAGAATAAATATTTTCTTTCACAAGTTAACCTTGACCAAGAGAAGGCACTCATTTTTTTTAAGTTAGCATGGAAAGAGAGAGTGGTGTCACTTAAAGAGATGAGGGCATTTCTACCCAATGGCTCAGTCTTCTCAATAGAGTAGAAAATAAGACTCTGCTAAGAATAAGACAGGTAGCAGGGAGTTCAGGGCTTGGAATATCTGGAAAAGGTTGAAAGCACTGTTGTGGAGAAGTGTAACAGGAATAACCACAGGTGTATTAAACCCAATGTCCATTAAGCTGCACTAGTTTTTATTGGTATTCCCAAGTCCAATTTACAAGAAGACTAAGGTCTTTTTCTCAAGTCCTCAAAAGCTCATGTACAGTGAAAATAAGCTGAAATTGTCAGTAAAGGTACATTTTTTTAATTACTGACATTATAAAATGTTGTAAATTTTCATTATCAGTTGCCAGACTTATTTCTTCTGTCTAGTGCTAAACTTAAAGTCTGATCCCATAAAATGTCTAGGCATTAGTTTTATAAATAGCACAAAGACACAACTGAGCAAATCTTCCCATCATGCTCTTTATTCATCTGGGGCTGGCAATTGAATATATGACTTCCTCTAGGGTAAGAATAAAACTCCATAATTAAACATGTTAGTATTGTTTTCTTTTTTTTTTCTTTTTTGTTTAGTGAGCTGTTATATTTCCCTCATTTTTCCACATCAAATGCTCAGTGTTATAATGGGTCTCCCACAGTTCCAGGCAGTTATTGGTTCTTGGAGGGAAATGCTCCTGTAGCATTATTGATTGCAGCCTTCATAGGAAGGACAATGATTTACTATGTTGTTTCCTGCGCAGCTGTGAATTTGCTGTACAGTGACAGGCCCTTCAGTGGCCTCCTCAGTCTCAACTTGACAAGAGATCTGGAGAGTAAACTACTTCTATTGGAAAAAGTGTCCTCACCCCAAACAGTGTTCTGTCCCTCAAACTAAACCCAGGTCAGTGAGAGGTTGCAGAAACATGGTTAAGAACATTCTGGATAATGATCCTGAAATTGAGTCTGTCCTGCTGTCTTCACAAGACCTCTAATACCTGTCTTGTCTTTCTAAAAGCTTTATTCTGTCATTTCTACTACTTCTCTCTCTCTTCCTAAACTTCACAGCTACCTGCTTCCTCACCCATGATCTCAATACTTTACAGTGTAGCATTTTTCTTTTTGTCAGGTCTTTACTATCAGGATAGACATTTGACCTCAGGCAGCACTGTTTGGACTTAACCATTGTTTATATCAGTGTTCAACTCTAAAAAGAGAAATCACCAAAATTAATGTGGGATTTAGAGGAATCAAATGTCAATAAAAAGACAAAACTAGCAAGCTGACCATAGATCTGAGGCATACAGCAAAGAAGGGGGAGGCAGAGTGGGTAAAACAGGGAAGGGAGGAGCACAAGAGAATATAGAAGTTCATGGATGATGTGGTGCCAGGAGAACTATGGGGTTTGCAATGATGTGAGAAAAAAATTGAATAATAAACCAATAAAAAAAGAAATCAGAAACCTGCTACAAATGGATTTCATTGCATCATCATTAGTGTATGTAGTAACAATTTCTGGCTAGTACTAGAATTTAATATAATTCAGATGTTATGCATGATACAATATAAATATTCATTCCACAGATGAAAAATCTCAAACTCAGAAGGGCCATGGTACTTTGCTTGTGATATATACTCAAAAATAAGGAAATAAGAATTCCATTTAGATCTATCTAATCTTAAGCTCATGCTCTTAAATACTGCACTGTCTTCAAAAAATCTCAGTCCTTAGGTTATTTCCCATCCTTAGCATTTTCTAAACACTAAATCTCATTATCATTCTACTTTTCTGTGGTCATCATTTACTTATTACATCTGTATTCCACACATGTGCCTGTCTGCAAATATTTTTGTAGGTAGATCAAAGAAATTTCATCTCTTTGTCTACTAGAACACCTAATGTAATGGAGTTGTACTCTGGATGTCTGTAGCTTCTCCCTTCCACCTGGATCATAACCTGACTTATTATAAATGAAAGTGATAACACTGGGTTTGGGTACAAGAAAATGTTGGGAGAAAACGGAATAGTTGCATTCATCGCCAGAATGATGCTGGAATTCAGTGACTCCTGCCTTCAGTTATTAAATATGCTCTCGTTGAACTCTGTTATGCCTACTTCCTACCTGCACACATACAGACAGATTTTCCCAGAACTGAAGTAAAATGCTAAAAAAAAGAAATCAGAAAACTAGTAACTCTGCCTTGTGGTGTCTGGCTAAGTGACATGAAGAAATAATACCTGTTCTCCTTTTTCTGGATTCTGACTGACATAACACCCAGTGATACCAGCCTACTTATTTCTTGCCCTGCTAATCTCTGCAGACCATCACTGAGACTCACTGAGAGTTAACTTATGTAACAAGGAACCTAGAGCAAATCTAATATTTTGATTTCCTGATTCTTATTGTAGGTCATGCCTCACTGAAAAAACTGGATAAGATCTCAAATTCTCTTTATCCATTTCAACCACTGAAAACCTCCTTCAAATTATATTCACTATAGTCTTACAGGGTCTTACACACCTCAACAGAGTTAGTCAATAGGGTAATGATACTGAAAAGTAGATCTGATCTGTTCCTCACATTACCCCTATTGCTATGGTAGTGCATCTATTTATTGTATATGGAATGGAAATACTTGCCATGATCGATAGCTTGAGATTTACTTCAGAATCTTTTTACCAGAGGTTTTTGTTTTTCTCTAAAATAAATAACCACAGTGTAGTATCTGGCATAGCTTACCACCTACATAAGATAAATATTCTTCACAGTTTATCATTATTTAAGCAATTTACTTTCTAAAAAGCAAACTGGCTATCTGAACACCTGTACTCTTTCAATTTATTCATCAGGCTTTTATATTACAGATCCTTATTTAGCAAGGTTGCTTTCATTTCTATTTCACCACGGTTTGAAACAATTTTGAAAGGCTAATATATCAGGTCTGAGGTGAAGTATAGAGTAGCAGGCTTTGCAAAGCCTTCTCCTTTTGTACCTTCTCATATATGGTATTAACAGACTTATTTCTGGATAAAGAAACCAGTCACACAGTCACTCTGACAATTGTTATCAGGACTGAATGACACTCAATTTTATCAAGACTCTTCTCTGAGTTATTGAAGCCTCACAGAATATCATCAAGTAAGTAAACATTGCTGTGTGTATAGTTCCTGCTATTATCATGGAGAATAACAACTAGCCCTCATGAACACATATTAGAAGTCAATACCCCTTTCAGAACTGCAGTTTATCCACACATTTCATTTTATCTTAACACATAGATACATGGAAAGATAGCACATTCCCTTTATATCAGTAATTTTTTTTCTGCTATCTGCTAAAAACATCACTCCCATAAGCAGTTAGTCCTGCTGGTTGAAGAAAATAGATAAATTATCTGAGTAATAGATAAGTCTCATTAAGAAGATGGAATAGACTAATTCCCAGCATATATCCATGCGTGGGAAAACTAAATTGTGAAAGATAGCAGTAACACATCAATTATCCTTTTTTCATGGGATTAGAGAATTCTCACTGCTACTTTTATACCACATGGTATAATTTTTTTATAAATAACCATTTATATCAGAGTGCCTCAATCACTGCCTCTTTTTTCTTAAACAAAAAGACAGCCATCACTTCTATTCCAAATTAGACATTCATGGAAGTACTTTAAGAATTCAGATATTCTATTTAAAATATATGTTTCAGTCACATGGATAAAGTTGAAAGAGCTAATGCTAAGTGAAATAAGTCAAAAGGAGAAAGATAAATGCTAGATGATATCACTAAAATGTGGAATATAGAGAAACCAAACTAAAACTAGAGGAACCAAACTAAAACTACAGCCTTGTATTCTGTAGAAAACTGACTGTAGAACTGAAGCATTCAAAGGGAAGATAAGGAACAGGAAAATCAGGAACAAAGGGGAAAGGAGCACAAAGAACCATGATGGTAGACAAAAGGTGATTTGAAGGATGCGACCCTACAGTGGTGATACCTGATGGGGAGAATCATGATGTTACAACTATTTAAATAAGAAGTCATATTTAAAATAGATAAGTAAATAGATAATTAAAATGTATGTTTCTACATATCGACATATGCCAATAGTGCATGTTTATTAATAATCTAAAAACCAAAGCTACATATCTGATATAACATTTTTAATGAGGATTTGTTGCTACCAAACTTAAAGTTGTTAGCATTCAGAACAAAGATTTTGGGGATCTTGTGCTAGATAATGGTTTGTAGTCAGCATAAGTCAAATAACATTGGGTTATCATGTTAAGTAATTGAAAATAATTTTGTTTCTTAAGACACTCTTCTTAACATTTTTGTTTACAAGTTTTTCATTTGACTGTAACATCCCAAGTACAGAAATTTCATGCCACTGGAGTCAAATTAATGGAAGTTTATAAAAAAAACTTTGCTTAACTAAAATTAACTATCATTCTTTAAATGATAAAATGAGTTTATTTCCTTTAAATTAAGAACTATATAATTTAAAAATATGACAATAGAAATGCTTCCAAATTATAAAGGAGTATTTTTTAAAAGAAGATATTGTCTTTAAGTTCATGTGAATTTTGTTTTTGTTTTTTTCTTTTTAAAAGTATTGTAAATATTGATAGAGAAAAAAAGAAGCACAAATACTACATCAATTCCAAACCATAAATTCTGAGACTAAGATCAGTTCTATACCATATACGATTCAAAGGAAGGTAGGATGTCAGAGGAGAAATTCCAGAACTGGAATAACATTATATATAAAAGACTCTCCTGTGTGGCAGCCATACTGACACTATCCTGAGTCCTGTGTCTCACAATCCATATCTTAGCGAGGGCTGTATAACAAAATACATGGAGTGGGGGTGGAGGGGATTGAAAAACAGAAATTTACTTCTTATAGCTCTGGGGAGTAGAAGTCCAAGATCAAAGTGCTGGCAGTTGCGTTATGAAATCTAACTGTTAGATATCACTTATTCCAAAAGATGATTGGTAAGGTGTCCATTGCTCTAAAGCCAAAACATGGTTATCATTCTGCAAACTGCCTTTCAGAACATAGGACCACACTGTGGGAGGATTACACAGCAGTATGGTTATAAAATAAAATAATCATACCAGAAACAGTTTTTTGGGGTTTTTTTCTGTTTTTGATTTTTTTTTTTACTGTATATAAATGTATTGTTCTTCTGGGGGGGTTATATATATTTTTTTTAATTAGTTAGAGGTACAAGATCATACCTTGTCAGACATATACCACATCATATCCATCATAAGACACCATAGTCCATTACACCCCCTCAACACCCTGTCCTCCAATCTCTTCCTCCCATTTATAGAAGCATTATTGCATGCTCAGATTAAAAAATAGAACTGACTTTTAAAAATGTCTAAAATGAAGATTCGTTGTTTTTCTATGATTCTAATCACTTTGAGAAAAGTTTATGTTATTGTTTTAGCTGTTTTTACTAAAAAAAATTTAATACTTCTCCAACAGTTAAAATAATATCTATATACAGAACACAAAAAAGTTAGAATATTTCTTAAAATCCTTAAAACTTCCCTCTATGAAAATACCAGTAAAAGATAGTAGCAGTTTTCCCAAAGCTATATTTTTATCAATGATCTAACTTTTGTTTGAGGATTTTATTTGCACTAAGTTTAGCAATCAATTCTAGTATAAATAATCCTTGAGATCTTTTTAAAGTATCTCTCAACATATAATCTCTAAGGTAGGAGATTTCATTTTATTTTTTTTAATTGATTGCACATATGTGTGTGTTACATCATTGCCTACCCCGAGTTTCTTCCATCACCTTGTCACCCACAAACCATCATCTTAATCTGTTGAGCCCATACCTCCCCGAGTTTTACCCCACTCCCACCCTTTCTCTTGCTCTGTGCTTCAGTTCCACTGGCAGTTTTAAGTTTTTCTTGTTAAGGTAGGAGATTTTATTTGTACCATAAGAGAATTCTCCACTTCTTAAAGTACCCAGTATGTTAGCTTATATAGTAATGAATTCCTACCATATATTTAAATTGTAATTCCACTTATGAAATGGTCAGTGTTTATTCAGATGTTCATGAGATTTTCTATTCCAAAGTTTTATTTTTCCTATAACTCTAACAATAGCAAAGATACATGTTACAATCTTTAGTCATTTAAACAAAGAACATCAAAATTCCACTTTTTTAAAAGTTTAGCTGTCAGATTCCAATAATGAAAATCATAAAACATGTACAAATGCTAACCAAAATAAGTTTGATTTAATGTCTGTTTTTCATAAACATGCGTTTGAAAGGTCTGCCCAAAATTTTACAATTGCCTGAAGAACGATGGTGAGCAAAGATGAGCACTGCCAGCTTCTCACTGCAGAATGAAAGAATTTTCCCCTTTACCCTATAACCCAAATATCACACTGAGCTTAAGGAGGAAGTTGACATTTGAAAAGATCACCAAAAGTGTTCTCTTTCCAATTGCAATTATGCCCTCTATCTCAGTGGGAGCTGTTGCCGGGGTCTTTTGAGCACTCCAGCATCTTTGTGATTCGCTTTCCTTATCCTAATTATCTATTCATTTGCCGCCCAGCACTCATTTTATGAAAGATCATGTCTGCCATTTCTATAATGAGTGCTTGACTTTTACTGCCAGCATAAACACATAAAATATATAATAATTAAAGTTCACTAGTCACCAAAATCTTGAGATCCATCATGGTGCTAATTTGATTTCTTAAGCAGTCACTTCACAATGAATGACATGAATTTTGCTCTCTTGAGATATGCTAAACTTGTGGTGGAAGATGTCTCTAGCTGAGATCAGTGGGCATTATATCCTATTATTTGAATGGTTAGTATATATTCTATCTTTAAGTTTCCTCTTCAGTCAAATAATCTATAAAGCATTATGATTCTTAAAGCCAACAAAAATCTCATCAATGTTTGAATATAAAAATTACTGTGCGTTAAAGATTAAATGCACAGCTTGAAAATAATTAAGTTTTTTGAATAATATTATACCTTGTATAGGCTATTATTTAAAATCTCAGAAAAAGCATCAATGGGATATATATGAAAGTCTATAGTCTCACAATACATTGAGTTACAATGAGTAAAAATAAAGTCTCAGAACATGGCTTCTTTATTTTGAACACACTCCTTGTTTTGACTGGCAAAGTCTCCTCATGTCCCATGATAATGAATTCATCTGATGTTTACTCTAATCACAAAAAGATTAATGAACTCATTAGATATTCATGTGTTTCTCTAGGGACATCAAGATTTGTTACACCAGGAAGTGTAATGTTTATAACTGGATACAATGGAATACATGTTGTCCAAGGAATCTGAGTAGTTAAATCCTCCCTTTGAAATGTAATAGGAAATAAAGAAGCAGCTTTTATTTACACTCATTTCCTCTAGGGATAATAACAGATTTTGTTGTCATATGCAAAACAGCTGCATATGTCAGAAGACCTGTTTGAGGTCTGGCTGGACCACTTACCAGCTATGTCATCTTAGGAAATTTTCTTCACCTCTTAACCTCAAATTCCCAGACTTTAAAATGAAAACTTTAATATCTGCCTTCTTAAAGTCATTGATAAGAATAAAGAGGGTTAGGGAAATAAATCAATTAATTAATATAATTCATTCCTCACATGATTATCTCAGAAATAAATCAAATGATATGCAGTGTTTTTGAATAGTGCTTTTTAAGCTTTGTAGCATTATGCATTTATTATTGTTATTCCATTGGAAAACAACTGGAGATAGTTTACAGTTTATTGCCCAAACACAGAAAAACTAATGCTTTAGGAAGACATTACTTACTGTTTAAGGACATGGACACTGTTTTCTAAATAAGAAAACCAGATCTGACCTATTAAAAATTTTATCAAATTATCATTTTCAAATTTGAAAGTGAGATATCATGTTTGAAGCCAGGCAGGAAGCATCTCTTTTTTGCATGACTTTGAGAGGCAGCAGTCTTCAGCAATAACTGAACTTATAATCAAAAGCAGTCCTTGCGATTTGCCTTGGTGGTAGGGCGCTGGGTAGGTCACTTCACCTCCCTGGCTAAGAGTTAAATATGATCTCATCTCCTAGCTCCTTTCCCAGGCTCATCTTTATTCCCATTAATTATCTATAATAATTCTTTACCAATCCTGAAAAACTTCTAATTAACTTACAATAGTTCTGTGCACACATTTTAAAAATCATTTTTTAAAAATCATTTTTATATCTTTTGGTGAAAAGATATACCATTTGTTATGCCTCAGTTGCTTGTCTTATCCATTCTTAGAAAATCATAGTAACTTTCCTGAAATTTCTTTCAATGGCAAAATTTAGCTACTTGCATCCCCTTGATTTCAAGATAAAGCCTCCATTGACTACAAAATGAGTCAGCAAATACAGGCAATGTCAGATGATAAATACTGCCTTATCTCAGATAATTAAAGCACTCACTCTGGACTGTATGTGGTCGCACTCTCAGAGTAAAGGTTCAGATGTAATTCGAAGATACTCAGAAAATTAAGCAAACACAAATTGCACTTGAGCCAAAGTCTTGCCATTGTTAATAAACAGTGTTACCTCAAATTCTTATTCAATGTAATCAAACACAAAATTAACACATTATCACTTCATCTTTACTTAAAAGTGAAGACAAGTTAATAAGAAGCATTACTAAATGTTAATTAAATATTAATGCACAGTTGAATATGCTATAAAAGGGTCAAAATATCTGTTTTTAAAATCAACTCTCAGACTTTTTAATTATCTAATTTTTGCCAAGTCATTTAAGCCTTCTGAGCTTCAATATCTTTATCAGTGAAATGGGAACTTGTTGACTTCATAAAGTTATTTGTTGTGGGAATTCTAAAACAGGTCAGCAAATATAGCCAGCCAGCCAAATCTGACTCTAGTCTATTTCTGTAACCTCAAAAGCAGAATTGAATACCTAAATCAGGAATGGTATTACCCACTGCGTCTAAAACATTGAATATCTGACACTTAACGAAAGGTAATATTTGTAAACTTATTTTGAAACACTTTATTCATCTGTATGATTTCAAGAAATTTCAGTGGGTTGATTTTAAGCAAATGGCATTTTGATAAACATAATGATCAAACTATTTAAAATCCACCTAATCCATTTGGTTTCTAGTTATCTCTCTTAAGCCAGTTGGCATTTCTGAGATAGTAGATATTATCAGTGAATATTTGTTGTATCCAGTGCTCTTAACTGAGCATTAAAGATTTTACTTAAGAAAAAATTCAACTGATACCTAATTCACAGGAATTTGATTGTATTTGTTTATACAAATCTACTGTTCAAATAGTGCAACAGATAAACCAAAGAGGGTATATTTAATTGAATGCTAAATTTAAATCTTTGATAGGAGGTTTTGTTTCAATCCAAGTTTACCTACAGTTTCCAAGACCCAAATGAAGGAAGTGATGATAGAGTGAAAACATGACTTTTTTTTCAAGTTTCTGAAATGAAATGAAAAAAATGAAACAAAAAAAGAAGTGACTTTTTTTTTCTAAAAATCACCTATATGTTATTATTAATTCTTGTTCTTTAATCATAGAGAACAAAATTTTGTGAGAACCCAACAAACAAATTTAATAATGGGAATATTCTGGCCCAAAAGAGATCCACTGATTGCATCAAATATACCTTTTTTACTTACTTCCAAACTTCTTTCCCCATATAAGTGAAAATAACCGTTAATGACACTCTGTCCTAAATACATTTTTTTAATTTTTTTTCTTTATTTATGTATAAATCTAAATACATTTTTTTTAATTTGGGTTAATGAAACTCAAAAGTAAATGACAGATATTGCTGAGATATTAAAATAGTGTGTTTTCATTCTCACTAATCGTATCTCCAAATTGTATCTCCAAAAACAATTTGAAGATCTGGATGTAAAAGGAATTTTAAGAGAGAAAAGGAAAACTGTGCCTAAGCTAGCTAGAGCTTCCCAGCAGAAGACAAAGGGTCGAAGATGGACCTGTGGAGGTCAATGATGATATCAGGTAACAGATGATTTCAGGTAACAGATGATATCAGGAAAACAGATATAATGGGGTACTTAACAAAACTTACAAATGGGACATAGCTGGCTCTTTCAAGCCAGCCACACACCAGGTTTTAGGTCTGTCCCAGCCCATGCAAGCAGTAAGCAGACCACATAAACTTTAAGGGAAGTCAAAAACAAATTAATAGACAAAATAGACAAGAGTCACTGAGGGGTACAAGGAACTCCTTTAGTAATCTTAGCCATCAGCCCAGTCTCTAGTCCAAAAGGCCACAGTGGCCTTCAGCCATATGTTTCCTTAAAATGGCGGCTGCTCCACCTTCAAGCCAGATGAAGAAGCCAAGATGGTGTCATCGCTCCTTCTTCAGACAGAGCTACACTCACTTAAAGTCAAATGTAGAAATCAAGATGGTATTGCAGATCCTTCTTCAAAAGCAGAAGATTCAAATCCAACAAAGAAAACCAGGATGGCATCTTCAGTTCTTCAAAAGGAATAGTTCCAGCATTCTTTCAACTTCTACTCTAAAATGGCCTGAAATCAGCAAGACTCACTTGATACAACAGCAAAACCACTCAGACTTCTCATAATGAAAACAGCTACAAAGCAAATTCTCTTCAGGTCTCCAGACAATTTCCAAGCTTTGCATTTTCAAAGTTAAACCAAGTTCTCAAGTACCATATTTCCAAGTCAGCTTACACAACTTACAAGGTTCTCCAGCATGCTTCCTCAAGCTTCTCACTAGCCCAGGCTGGGAGGAAGCCCACCAACGTGGCTCCCTTCTCTGCCCTGCCGTACCACATGGCTGAGGCAGCTCCTGCTGCTGCTCCTCTTCTCTGCTCACTCTATCTTCTATCCTTCTCTGCTCATATCTCCTCCTTCAATTCCTTCACACTGATCCCATCACAAGAAGGCTTGGTTTCCCTTCTCCAAGTCTCCACCCACCAGGACACAATGACTGCCATTCTAATGCAGCACCACCATACTGAGGGCCATAGTCCCCCAATTTCACCACAACCTCCCTATCAATTGCACAACTGAAAGTCCTCTCACCTAGAGGGCCCGATGGGCCTCTTTCCCAAGAGTGTCCTTGAGAGACACTAGAATTCGCAGCTGTAGAGAAATCCCAATCTTTGAAAAAACAGAAGCGTGTGCTCAGAACAAAAGCAAATGTTCAATTTTCATTCCAGCTGCCTCTAGTTTATTCCTATGGAGCAGAAATGCTGAATTAGAGAATATGAACTGCCCTCAGAACTATATTGAAGTGCAGGGTGGCTTTTTAGTATGACCTGAAGGGCTAAAGAATAGTTAGGGGATGGATGAAGAGAATGCTTGGGGATGAGAAAAGCCTACAGCACCCCACAGGGTCAAAAGAGGCCAAGTCTGCAAGGAGAAGCCTATCACATGAAAGAAATGGAACAACATTAACCAACACTGGCTGACTTTTAGCCTTGGCAAATTTAGCAGTAGTCACCAATCTAAGTCCACTTAGATTAATATCTAAGGACTGAGCCCTTGTCCACCATAGCTCAAAAGAGAGCTACCAGCACAAATCCAAGACCAACATGAGACCCGTGCTCATTCCCCAAAGTGCCAATAGAGACAACAGAACGTGGTCCTTTATAAATCCTCATGTCATCTCAGGAAAGAGCGAGGGAAATGGGAGGAATCTGAAAGATTGAGTAATTCTCTCCTTTAAATTGAACTAAAGCTAGGGACATGTTAAATTATTATCAGATTAAATTTTAAATCATATTGAGCTAATTTTAGTTTTGTTCTTGCTGGTTGGCAGACCCAGTTCTTTGGAGGAAGATCAGTTAGATTATAGAGAAAAACTACATTTCCTCTACATGTGCAAATTACTATGAATAAATGTGCAATTGTACCATCATTATATTATTTGCTTTAAAGGAAACATTGATAATAATTTTGCTCAGGATCTAACAGTCACTAACACTGAGATAGCTCTTCTCTATATAATTCCATCTTAGAGACTGTATAATGTACCAGAGTGATGGGTTGGAAGGCAGACCTCAGTTCTAGACCTAACTTAGCTAGTATTCACTGCATATCATTGAAAAAAGAAGTCTTTTAATCTCTACCATAATGCTTTACAATATATGTGTCTCAAATAATGTAGTAAGATATTGTCAAAATATGATTCCTTCAGCCCTCAAAGTAGCAAAGTAGGCCTTGCAAAAAAGGCCAGCCAAAGACCCTTTAATTACCCCAGCATGTAATGTAATGTACTTTCTTGTGTGTGGAGTGTGATAACTTGGGGTAAATACTGTATTATACCATTAAATTACCTCATCCACTGAATAGGTGAAGGGGGAAGTGAAGATTTGATGTCTTCAGTTCTTTTTGAATATTTTATTATAAATAATAATTGTTATCCCTATAAACTTGAGGCAGTTACAATTGCAAAAGTGTCACAAGAGTTCTTATATGCACATCCTGGAAAAAAGATTTCCTGCAATTTTTTAAGTCTCTGATTATTTTTTATTATTTTCATAGTATAAATAAGTAAAATTCATGTAACACTTTTTTTTTTCCTTTTGATAATCAGTGCCCTTTTTTTTTTCTAGCTCCATAAGAATTTACCTAAAGATAAGAAAATTAAAATTGGGGAGAAAAATCTAGAGACAGATATAGCATTCAAAAAGACAAAGTCAAAGTTACCAAACTTTGAATGAATCCTTCAGAAGAAATTTAATTGTTAGAATAAATTTAATTTGCAAACCAATTTCTAGAGTTGTGATTAAGGACATTATGTGATCAATAATGAATGCAATTCACACACAAATTATGCTGTTATTTTCAAATTAAGTAAAGAGCTTTCTAAGATGAATGCCTTAAACCTGTTGGATATTTGTATTTCAATATGAAAGATCTTTTGCTTCCCCACTCCTTTCTCCTTTTTCCAGAAACTTGCTCATTCATATTAATAAAGAATTCCACCATGCAAGATTGATCTATTAGGCATTTTCAAGCCAAAGTTATGCTTTATGAACTTCTAGGCTCTTTCTGTTCAATGAAATTACAATTTTTTTGATATTTTTGGGCAAAAAAAAGGAAAGAAAAGAAAGAAAACCAATGTTCTTGTCCCTGAATCACTCTTTCACCTGGAATTGAAACTCATCTTGAAGAAGTATGTACCAAAACAGGTTCAAAAAAAGAATGACAGTCACACATATGGGCAATATTAATTCTACCTCTTGAGCTTGAGTAGTCTACTAAGTGTTAAAAAATGAGCAAGGTGTTTTTGTTTCTGATCTCACCAGTATTCTCAAAAGTATTGCGGTCATCATTCTGCAGTTAAGAAAAAGGCAGGAAATTTTCCACTACATTCTAAGAAGAGGTTTTACTCATCCAATTATTCATCATAGTCTAATATCCAATCTTATCTACAATCATTTATGTCCTTACAGCACCAAGAAGTTTATACTTGACGTTTTAAATTCATAGGTAAACTATAATTCTGTAACACTTTGCTCTCTATGAGCAAAGACTGCCATCTTGTGGAAACTACACATATTAACAAAATCAATCATTTCATAAAACTAAATTTTATTTTAATTGAACATTGCATTACAACATTATATATGTATCAGGTGTGAGCCACTGAAACCCAATGTATGTATGTGCTATATTAATTATACCATATAAGTTCAATTCTGTCTTTACTATACAATTAGCATTTTACCTTATTTATCTATTCTCTTTCCCCTTCCCTTCTGCTACCGCTTATAATTTTTTAAAAAGTTTGTTATTATTTTATTTAGAATCCTTAGCTTTCATCAAGAATTTTTTGAAAAAATAATTTATAAGACATAATTTATAACTAAATTCTTGCATTGTTACATGCACACAACACATCAGTGATGTTTATAACTAAAAGCAAATCTTTGTTTTAGAAATATTTTAAGTCTTATTCAATGGTCCCGTGCTTTTGAACATTTGAAAAGAGAGTATCTCCCAATTTTTCATAAGGACTCATTTCACTAATCTTTAAAGCAGTACATTAGGTTTTTCTAAAGCTTTCTTTATTGTTCCTTAAATAATAGTAACTGAGATTTTTCTGAATGAATTTCCAGAAGCATAAGGCTTTGCAGTTATGTGTACTTCACCATGGTAATGCACCCACTATTATCCACCACCAAGTCCATTTTACATCCTTTGTTCTGAACTCTCCCCTCACTCCTTCCCCTATGGATGTTTCAGTCATATAGTCAGAATTCAAGGATTAGTTTTTAGTTTGTTCTTATCTGACCTTTGCTTTGATTTCTCTATATTCCACATTAAGTAGCACAATCTGGTAGTTATCTTTCTCCTTCTGGGTCACTTCACTTAACATTATAACTTCCGATTCCATCTGTGTTGCTACAAATGTCAAGAGTTCACTTTTTAATCACTTTATAATATTTCATTGCATAGTTAAGCCACATCCTCTTGATCCACTCACTTGATTTGGAGCATTTAAGCTGTTTCCATAACTTGGTTATCATAAATAGTGCTTTAATAAACATAGGAATGTAAATTATCTTTCAAATGAGTATCTTTTTTTAATTTGGTGGTAGATGCCTAGGAGTGGAAATATTGGATCATATGAACAAGCCATTTTTCATCTTCTGAGACAACTCCATACTATTTTCCATAGATGCTGGACCAGTCTGCATTGCCACTAACAATATATGAGGGTTCCTCTTTACTCCAGATCTTCATCAACAGTTGTTTCTGATCTTAATATTGGCCACTTTCACAGGTTTTGAGGTGTTAGTGTGGTCTTCAATTGCATTCCCTACTAATAAGTAATGGTGAACGTTCATGTTTCTTTTGCCATCTGCATTTCCTCTTTGGAGAATAGCCTATTTGCCCTGCCCATTTTATGATTGAGTTACTTGTGTTGTTTCTGTACAGTTTTATGGGTTCTTAGTAGATCTCTGGTATCAGTCCCTTATCAGAGCTATACTGTGCAAATATTTTCTCCTATTCAGTAGTAAAGACATTATTTCTCAAGTCTGTTCCTTAAAGTCCTAACTTCATGGGTCATTAAAGTGTGCTAACTTGGAAGGAGAAATAAGAAAGGGGAATGAAAATTAGATAAATTTGGGAAAGGACAAATTATACAAATTAATAAAAGTTTTCCTTTTTGTAGTTCTTTTTAGAGCCTTTAATAAACTGACTTCTGTATAAATTTCCAGTAAGGTGTTTTTCAAATTTAGTGACCTTGGAACCCTTTTCTTCCAGAAGCCCCCTAGGTGCAAGAGTCCTGTAGGACACATTTTTGAAATTTCTGGAAATGTAAATCATCTGAAATAAAGGTTAGAATATGGGTAAAAGATAATTTATAAATATCCACCATTGCTTTAATAAATGTGTTAATCAAACTACTCTTTTTGAATACCACTCCGAAGCAACAGAACTTGCTAAAGCACTAATTCCCAAAAAAATCCAAGGCTAAGGGACAAGTTCACAAATGTGGGTTTATATATCCAAAGTCTAACTGTAAAAATTATAAATCAAGCCAAAAACTCTTTGATAGACTATTGTTCTATCCTCTTATTTTGATGAAAAGACTTTCATGATCCCTAGTAGCCAGGCTTGAGTTTCCCATCAGTGACTTATCAGGTGGCACACAACAAATAAGCCTCTGGCTAGCTTCCATCTTCAGCCCTACCCTTCACAGTGGAGACACTGAGCTTGCGTGTCTCATTCACAAGCATCACCCCAAATCTCTGTTTCCTCATAGCTGTTCTTATCTGCTTTTGGAGACAGAGAAAAAATCTTTAGAACAAGACTTCACTAAACAAGCCTTTAAGCAAGAAACTCTAGAAATCTGTGAGGATGGCACATTCTAGACAAGCTCAGCTCTGATCCTGATCATACTGCCTATGAGAAGGGGTGCACCAGGAGGAGGGCCAGAGCTGGGGGGGGGAGGTGGGAGGGGCTTACTGTAGAGCCTGAAGTGCACTTAGAATTGACAATAAAAGCTGTATAAAAGGGACACTTTAAAAAGCTACAGGCTTTGCAACTACCCCCAGACTCTGGGGGGAAAAATTGAAGAAGAAAAGGGATATTTCTTATTTGAGTTTAACTAATTCTCAAAGCCTCTGGTCAACTTTTCTTCATGTTCTCCAAGGTAACATTCTTTTCCCTTTGGCAAGAAAAGGGAAACTTAATCCATTGTGTGAAAAACCAAAAAGGATGTATTTTATCAACTTCAAATTTATCCCAAGGCTTTCTCCCATACAGTGTTAAATAATAGGTCTTTTTAATTGAATTTCTTTATGTGTAGCATATGCTGGTGACATTATGACAGCATCTTGCTTTAAACAGGAAAATGCTCTTTATAAAAACATTAAGATCCGAAGTATCATTCTGTCTATAGGAAAGGAACACAGAACTGCAACAGCTTGAAACCACATAAAAAAACAGGGCCTCTGAAGTATAAGTGTAAAAGCACATTGAAACAAATGGGGGGAGACTTTGAATTGTAGCATAAAGTCAAAGGGAGAAGAGAAAGGAATGTGGGATAAGAAAGAGAAGAAAGGAAGGAGGGAAGCACCATGCCGCACAACTCTGTAGCTTCAATGCAATAATTTGTTGAGTGTACTGGCATTCTATCTGCAAGCTAATCTACTCAAAAAATTCCTTATAGTCACCATTCCTTGCAGGTGGGATTTTAAATGAATGTTATAAATGGAGGCAGTCACTAGGGCTGCAATAACAAATGATTGTGTCTTTTGACCTAAGGATCCTGGAGCTTCAGCAAAATGGAGACATGGACATCCTGAAGCACAAATGGTGGCCAAAGAATGGTCAATGTGACCTGTACTCCTCAGTGGACACAAAGCAGAAAGGAGGTGCACTGGATATAAAGAGCTTTGCAGGGGTGTTCTGTATCCTGGCAGCTGGGGTTGTCCTCTCCTGCTTCATAGCCATGCTGGAGACCTGGTGGAACAAGAGGAAAGGCTCCCGGGTTCCATCAAAAGAGGTACTTGATTGTGGGCTTGGCAGTAATTAAGACATTAAGATGCTATTTATCCAGAGAGGTTAATCATAAGGAGGTGAATGGTGGGTGTTGGGTGTTCCTTGTTTGTCTTTCTTTAAAAATTGAGAGTAAATTTGTGAAATGTCAAAATTGGGATGACTGATAACCACTTTAGAATAGCCCAGATAAATGTAGGGGAAACTGTAGTGTGTTAGGATAATCTAACAATTTCATGTGCCATAAAGGACTTTATAAGTCTTGTAAATCTCAATATAAATTTAATTCAGGCTGTGATTCCCTTGACCAGTTCACAAAGATGTTTCACATTTTGTTTCAATTGGTTGTTTAGCTTATAGGAAAATCACATGTGTCTTAAAGATTTGGTCTAAGAAATGGAACACAATGGTAAAAGAATCTAAATTTTCTCTTTACCACCAGTGACTTCTTCCTGTATGTAAACCTAAACCAATAGAAGTGATCTTGTTTTTTAGCACTGGAAGGACCCAACCTTAACAGGTGCACATGGTAGATTTCTCTAGAATTCAATTTTTATCCTTAACTCTTGAGTCAGTTTAATTCCAGGGTCATAATCAATTTTTTTCCTCTAGAGACCTAGAAGAAAAATTGCATTCTAATAGTAAACAGGAATTTTCAGGACAATGATATTAGGCAGAGTCAAAGACAAAGAACATTACTTTGCCTGGTGATGAACATAAATTTAAAAAAAAAATTCCCCCCATCAATTTAAAAAAAAAAATAATTGCAGAGCTTCACATAAAATCTTCACAAAATCTTTTAAACTCTTGTGCTTTGCTTTATTTCAAAAATTAGAAAGTTAAAATTGTCAAAGAAAACTGAAAATAAACTATTTTATTCATGTATTTTATCTCCACTGGAGCAAAAAGGTACAAGTTTTTTCAATAATGAATGAAACATTTGCTAATACTTCACGAATTGAAGTTAAAAAATAAAAACCCTGCAGTAGCTGAATGCTTTGCTTCATGGTTCTAATGAATAATTGTATACTATCTGTAACTAGATGTCGGCTAACTGATCCTTACAGCAAATCCTGAGAGGATCTGTTTTAATGCACAAATAAAAATTATTTCTCATTTCCATATGATATTTTTGTGTATTAATATATTCTTTCAAAAAGATTGTTTTCTACTAAGATAGTCCAAGAACTCCTTTTACCACTTTATGTGCAAAGTTGATCAGCATCATTTTTAAAGAAAAGCTTGGTTTAGCAGATATATCTTAGTTTCCTACCTGTCTAAAAGATCATATATTCGAAATTAGTGGAGAATGAACTAAAAAATAATCAGATTTTATTGTACTGTTTTCTTTGTGGAATAAGCTTTTGATATCTCTATTGACACTGATTTAATGCAAACTACCACATTAATGCAACATTATAGCTGAGATTTCATATTCTCAAAAATCTGGAAATTAAGGACTCCCCAAGCTCCTTATATTTTGAATTACTACATAAAATATTAAATTTTGAATTATTACATCTGTTGATAGATGACTACATTATAGTTGCTGTGGGAACCATAAAATTATGTCTTTCAAACCCACTAAACTCTCAGTGATAATATTGCATTAATGGATATTTTTATTGGATCTTACAAGGAAAAGGAAAAACAGTGATGCACATCAAAATAATTTTCACAAAGCAACACAATGAAAAAATGTGAATATTCCATTCTAACTACTCATAATAGCTAATCCAGATTTTATGAAACATATTTTCTCATGTTATGAGTAATAGATATTATAAATCCCTATAAAATTTATTTTATTGAATTTATCTATAAATTAGACTTGAAAAGAGACAATTTTCTTTTTCCCAGTTTTATTTTTCAAGTCCTGGGCTTTATTGCTCACCTTTATTTTAGTGAAAATTCTAAGGGACATTTGAATTGATTTCACCTCCAGAAAGCTGAGATTTTACTTCCTTCTTCTTCATTAAATACCTTCTTTCTAAGACTCTATTAACATAGCACAAAACCTCTTTGACTTGGAGGTCATTATCATAAATCTAGTCCTAAACTAAATCTGTCATTTTCACGTCCATGATTCGAGTTTTCTGAAGGTCCCAATGAACTCACAAGATTGCCTAATTCAGGTACCAGATAACTTAAGTGTATGAAATCACTCCTTTAGCTATCAATTCTCTTGCGTTGAATGTCACTCTCTCTAAACAATCTCACACATCTCTGATCTAAAGAGAAATAACACTTTAACAGTCACTAACACTTCAGTGTGAAATAGCATGTGATATCATTTACCTCCAAAATAAAATATTAAGGTTAGGAGTGAATGGAAAGGAAAAACTCCATCTCTTTGGAGATACCCTGAAAAAGGCAGAAGCCTGTGTAAAGAAGTGGACATGGGGTGGGGGATGAGTTGCAATAGATGTACTTTTAATTTATATAGTTTTGCCTGGGTCTGTCCCTGCTCATTAAGAATGGCAATCACCAATCTACTGCTTCCATATTTTTGTAGTTGCATGTAATTTATGACCATTTTAGAACTTTGCCATAAGAAAAATATTATTTCTAGGTAACCATATCTCAGAATCATATCGGTACCCCCCCCAGAAACTAGCACAGTGCCTGGCTCATATTAGGTGCTCAATAAATATTTGGTAAATGAATAAACCCCAAAGTTCAGTTAATTACATATCATGTTTGCTGAACTACTTTTTTCTTTTTTTCTTTTTCTTTTTTTTTTTTTAACCATGGAAGCTAGTACTGATGAGAACCTTATCTTCTTTTTCTTCATCTCCAGGATGACAAGGAAATTGACCTGGAGCACCTCCATAGACGTGTAAATAGCTTGTGCACAGATGACGACAGCCCCCATAAACAGTTTTCCACCTCGTCAATTGACTTGACCCCTCTGGACATTGACACTTTGCCAACACGACAAGCACTGGAGCAAATCAGTGATTTCAGGAACACTCATATTACCACCACAACCTTTATCCCAGAGCAGATCCAGACTCTTAGCCGCACACTATCAGCTAAAGCTGCCTCTGGTTTCGCTTTTGGCAATGTGCCTGAGCACCGAACTGGCCCTTTTAGGCACAGGGCACCTAATGGGGGCTTTTTCAGAAGCCCTATAAAAACAATGTCATCTATTCCTTATCAACCAACTCCTACCCTGGGGCTCAATCTGGGCAATGATCCAGACCGAGGCACCTCCATTTGAGCAACAAACAAAATCTCTTCACTGTTTCTTTTGTAGGACTCCCTTTGCAAGGAGCAGCTGTAATATTGTGGGACTAACATGGATGTAACTTTTTTTAATCAAGATTATTAGTAACAATTTCCAGTTCCTTCTCCCATTTTCTCCCTCTCCTCCATTTCTTTCTCTCTTTCCTTCTCTTCCTGTCCATTTCCTTCCACTTTTTGCATTATTCAATTTGTTCCCCCAGAATATAGTATACTAGGATCCTATTAGTCTGCTTTTCATATACTGTACTTCAAGTATAGGAAATGTGCACTGAGTATACTAAAAGTATATGCAGGATTAATTTTACATAAAGGCCTCTTATGTAACATTTCTCTTTTTAAAACTATAATTGCAATAACTTCAGTCTTTTTACATTCTTCTGCTGCATCCATACAATGCTCCACTGCTGTTGACTGTCCTTTAACTGTGGACCAAAGGCAACCCCTGCAGTGTTTATAAGATAATTTAAAGACCATTCAGACCACATAATATGAGAATGCAATTTTGTAGGATTACAAAAAAGCCATTAATATGCCAGTAAAGACTACAGTTAAAACTACTCTTGCACTGCAACAGTGCATATGACCTTTATGTGATTGTACAGTATTAAAAATTTTTCTTATGTACAGTAAACTATCATATGGCAGCAGCCTCTATTGTGTTAAATAAATTAGTATCTCATATCTATACATATATATGCACCTATATAACGTGTATATATATATATATATATATTAAAAGGCGGCCATTGCTGTTGCAATTCATTTAATAAAGCTTTAGTTTAAGAAAAAAAGTAATTATACAGGAACTATGTATAGCGCAGGGGGTCTTTTCAGTTTGAAAAGGCAGGTTGCTTTAATGTTATTCTGACTCGCATTGTTTGCCAACAGAGAATATTTTATAGTTTTGTTAATAAAACATCCAGGGATATTTAATATTTGTTCCTAGATGTAACCCATTTGAGTAAGTTTTGCGTTTGTTATTCAGCCGTGTATAAAGCTAATCTTAATAACTTTACTTTTAATGAATTATCTAAATGGAAAATGCTATTAGATGAACCATGTCTACAACAGCACATAGAGCTCTAGAAGAGTTTAAACATAGATTATTGAAGGTTAATAATTTCTCTTCCAAAGCAGTAAGCAAATTAGTTCAACTGTTGTTGGGGAGAAGTGGGAGCCCTAAAAAAAAAATACTGATGTGGCCTTAATTACTGTCAGACATTATTCTAAAGAAGAAAATAGAATAACCATATTGGGCTCTAACCCTCACTCCCTGTTTTGTTCAGTTCTATTTGAAGGAGTTATGTATTTTTTATATAATAGTGCCAATTGTATAGAAGGATGACAGCAAAAACAGTGCCTCTTTGTGCACAATCCTTTTCAAGTAGCATTCTTACCTGTTAGAAATGTAGGATGAACTTTGTTTATAATCCTTAAATTAAAATGTGGTTAGTAGGAGCAAGAACTTATCCTGTGTTTTTATGCAGCCATACACTTATTTTAATCTAACTCATTCTGTGGCTAGGATTGATATAGGAATCAACCTATGTTATTTCCTTTAGGAAAAGTTAAAAGGTATTCTTAAGGTATATTATATTTTGATGCTAATTCTGTTCTGGGGAGCATCTTGTACTGTCACTGTTTTTGTACTAAATCTTCAAATATTGTCTACTGTGTAAGGCAGAAAAATTTCTCATGCAAAAACCATTTTGTTTCCAGGGTAACAAGTACCTAAGTGCATGCACAACTTGTTTTCCCTTGTAACATTCATGATCTCATTCACAACTCTGATTTTAAAACAAAACAAAAAAAAAAGTATTTACAACAAGCTATATAAGGACATACAAGATGTTGCAGTGATTTTAGCTATAAACAAACTGTTAACCATGTACAATATTCAAAATAGGCCTATTTTGATGTATTGCCTATTATACAAATACACAAACATTTTTGGAGGCCTCAGTTATGAGTGGCAGAGCTTTCTGTGTATAATTTGTCTAAATAATTTGTCTAATAAAAATGTTTTCTAAACTTGCTCTCATACCATTGAAGTCGTACCTGTAACACTTTGAATTTGCCTACTATCTCACAGATTGAAATGAATTTTTCTAAAAATTTACCTTGAGTTAATCAAAGCATAAAGACTAGAATAACCCAAAATGAGTGTTTCTTTATAAAAAATAATACTAAATGATGTCCTACACCAATGAAAGACCTCTTTCTGTTACTTTAGATTATTTAAACCAACAACCTACTTGTTTTTCTCTGTGGATATTTTTTGGGAGCGCTTTTCCTATTTCATGTAAACAGTGTGAGCATTATAGTAAAAGCATAGTGAGGACTTGTTGCATTAAAAAAGAAAACTGAGGATAATTGTTAAGTTTAGGATTAATTTATTCATAACTTTTTGCTTTTAGAGAATATTCATCAGACTGAAACTATTAACTTGAAAACTAATTGACTCTAGGATTATTTATAACACAGTTTTACTTTCTGCATTTGAACAATATTTCTTTCATTTGTCTAGCATTTAACTCAGTGATGTAATATGAAAATATATTTAGTTTAGATTAAAATGTCTGCTGTTCTAAAATTCCATATTATTTTTAAGTTTTAAAAGTTAGTGACAGGAGGAAATAGAGAGATCTAGGATATTTTATTTTGCAAACAATGGAGCATAATATGCTAAGAAACTGTTACTTTACCAAATGTTTAACAATCTAAGGCTTTAAACTCGGTAAGGGGGCTTAGGAACACTGCCTCTTGCCAAGCCTGCACTACAAATCCATTAGAAATTTTCTTTCTCTCCTGGGGCCAGGGAGAGTGTCTGAATCAGCTGCTTCTTTTCCAGTTGGGAAAGTGAGCACCTTAGCCTACTTCTCCAAGGTCGAAGACAGTGCAGAAATCAGCCAGATTTGTCAGCACTGTTTCCTTTAGACCATGGTTTGCTCTGTGTCACACATTTATACCAGTCTTGCTGTTTCAGAACAAGACTATCTCACATCCAGATACTTTTATTCTACTGAGATGCTGAATTATTCCTTTGGTGAATCATTAAGTTTGTCAGAATTTATGCATAGGCTTTGATTTAATCTTACATAGAACATTGTAAGACCTTTCTTTCTCATATATACCAAGCTACAGACAATTTGTTGTTATCATAATTATGTTACTTTTCAACTCTTTTAGTTTGGAATTGGTTGTCAACCGAATAAATACTTTTAAAAAAAATAGGCTTTGCTGAATGATACTTTGCTTCGTCAATTAAAGAATAAAAAAGGAAAAAAAAAACAGAAAAAAAAAAAAAAAAAACATTTCCCCACACACACACACATAATACCTGCTAAGCCTTGTGGGTGGTAACAAATTATTCGTATGTTGTAATCAGAATTTTTAAATGGTGAAGCACAATCTGGATTTGGAAATATTAAATAATACAAAGCTAAGAACTTTATTGCTGAAAAACATGGTATTATTTTAAATATGCCTTTTATGACAACTTGATTGAACAGAATGGATTCACTAAAAACTGCCTTCTTTCTAGAGCATTTTATTTTTGAAAACAAATTTTACAGTCATCCTTGTAATCAGCTATTAGTAATTCACTAGCAATTATGGCATGATAACTCTTTCACCAAATTTTAGTAGATATTCTTATATGAGGGAACTATGAGCCCCTTTCAGAGGAAATGACTTACCTAACATGACAAATCAGGAAAATAATGCTTCTTAGATTTGATAGATTTAATCCAGTTCTATTGGTGTTCAATGAAAATCTGTTATTCAAAAACCACTGCACTGAAAAGTTCAGCAAAGCTAAAATGAGGATATGCTCTGGAATGGGTTTTGAAGTGTTCTACCAGCCAGTTCTTCCCTTGATCTATAGGAACACGGAAGATTCAATCTTCCTGGGCTACAAAATGACTCACCCCAGCCCATAATCCTCTTTGAGCCTTGACAACCTAGTGATAACACAGGTACTTTCTGTCTTCTTAGATTCAAATCACCTCCACGAAGAAGAATCAGGAATTTTTCAAAATGTCAGACCACCGGGCTAAATTTTCAGAGAAATGAAAATTATTATAAACCACAGACAAATCCAATTTACCCCCCTCTGCTTGTTATTACCTCCTACCATTCACAGACTGGCTCCTACTCTATTCTTAAGTGTCTGTCAGAATGATACAAACCATAATAACTGCAGAGAGAAAGAGAGAGAGAGAGAGAATTTTGATAGAACTCCACAATATTTCAAACAATTTGCCTCAAAGAGACTAAACACAGTAAATCTTATCTTTTCAGACTACATCTCAAGTTTTATATACTTTCATGTGTTTTACAACTAGGGCTTCTCACCATTCTTCCTATTATCTAAGACACAGGATATGTCGCAACTGAAGAGACCCATGAAAGCAAAAAGCTTCACAGGCTACCCAACATGGCAAAACCCAACACTCTATCGACACACACACCACCCCACACACCTCCAGAAGAAAAAATGTCATTGTTGTGCTCTTTTTGGCAGAGCCTCATAGAGGCATGGACTCATAGCACCATATAGTGAGTCAGCTTACCATCAGAGCAGAAAAAGACTGCAAGAACTGTCTTTCCTTAACTTGAATTTTCTTAATTTCTATTTTAATAACTTATATTTGTTTTATTCTATGAAATATTAACAAAACCAGAACTGTTCACATTTGAAAACTTTTTTTTTTTATCTAAAAGCTTTGACCTTGACTTACTAAATAAACTTTAAAATCAAATGTTACTTTTTGACTAATTTTGCACATTTCTTAGAATCTCTTCAGTGTGCGGAAAAGAAACTAAATGTGTTATTTGGTTATGTTTCCTATCTGGTTTCTTTTTGGAGAAAACCTACAGATTCCTACACCAAATTGAGTATTTGGAAAGTTCAAACTAACTAATTTCGTAGGGAATATACAAATTCTCACAAAACATTAGTTCTCATTAATTAAGAAGTGATTAATCTTTCATAACAGCTGCAATTGAAGGAAAAGCATATGTCACAAAATGAAAGACCAGAACAAGAGGTGAAAAACATTGCTTTTAACATTTTGCCTGCCATGATTAAGGACATAAATAAAAGTTAAAATTTAATTTTTTTAATTGTATTTTATTTTCTAATAGGTCCAACTGAAAATTTTTAGGAAGTAGTAATTTAAAATTAAATTAAGTAATTTTAAAAATTAAATTTAAATTTAAAAATTTTTTAAATTTAAATTAAATTAAATTAAAAAAATTAAATGAGTATTATTTTTAAATCCAATAGATACACATACACCTCCACTTCCTAGATTTAAAAGTTTAGTACATAAACTTATTCAACATTGCAGAGAATTTTATAGCTTGCTTTTACCCTACACAAAGAATTGATAACATATCTTTAAGACTAGTTTTTCTAATGTAAGAAAGTAGGATTCATCTTCTTAAATTTAAGTCATATAAAACTTCTCAGGAACACTATAATTTTGTAGAACAAAGGGTAACAATATCTATTTCACACTAACTAAATCAGAAGTTGTAGTTAATATTTAATTCCTCTCCAGAATTATAGTAGAGTTGTTTTTTTTAAAAAAGATATCTCTAGCCATCTATTAATATCTGTTTACAAAGTTAACTATAAGATTTAATTTTAGAATAAAGCACAAAAATTAAATTGGAAAAAAAGTCTCATAAGTCCAGCTCATCTGATTTTACTTTTTTATTTTAAAATAATTATCAGATATCTAGTATGCTCAAATACTTGTCTAGGCAATGTTAAATGTCTTTCTACATTAATAGCTCTGTAGTTATAGCATGCATGTAACTGACATTAGTTATCAAATAGAGAAGTTTCATACACATAGTATGCTTTTAAATAATACTTTCCAAATATGCATTAAAACTAGAAATTAAAAATATCTAAGCAATGGTGTAAAATATAAAAAATTGGGACTCCCACTTTTAATCCTGTATGACTAAGCATTTTAAAATGTGTTATTCATTTCCTCGCTCAGATTCCCACATGAGAAATATGAAATAAACAATCTTTCATTCACTGAGCAATGTGCACAACAATACTTCTCACATGTGTAACTCCAAAGATTTGGTATGTCCAGTTAATGTGGTAAGTCCTGCATATAGCTCAATCACCAAAAGTTAGTGTAATTCCTTATTCTTCATCATCATTATATGAAGTTTTTAAGTTTTACTCCATTATTCTGATTTCATATCTTTTTAAAAAACTGATATTAGAACATAAAATTTAGTACATAAACTTAATTAACATTGCAGAGAATATTAGGAACAAAATGATCACACAATATCAATGAGTACATCAACAAACATTTTCTGAGCACCTACTATGAGCAAGGCAACTAGGGCAGAGATTTCCTAGTTAGTGTGCCCAGGCACAGTGCCAGACCCTCAGTGGTACCAGGGTGCTGAGGTGCTGAGGTGCTGATACCATCATCTGGGTAAAGGGTACTGCAGTCTGAAATTCTACGATGGGCAGTTCTTTTCATTTACACCTGACCTTTCCTCAGAGAACTTCAAAAACTGGAGAAACAAAATATATACTTGAAAAAGTCAAACACAAAATTATATTTGTAATAACATCAGAATGTAACAATATGTATTATTTTATGATGCAGAACGTACTTTGTCAAATTAGTTTTCTGGGAAAAAATGTATAAAAGATGAGAATGAGATTGTATGGCTGGGATCATTTCATAGAATAAATACAAATTTAGCCTAATGTCAGAGAATGAGAAAAGGTAAGAAGAATAAGAAAGTGATCTCAAGTACAAGAGTATAGGTAAACAGAAACACAGGAGTGGGAAAGAATGTAGATCATGGAGCAGTAGATCATGGAGGAGCAGTAGATCATGATGTCTAGAATGTGGGTCTCACATCAGAAAACAGCAGGAGGTAAAATTTGGTGATATGTAAAACCTGAAAGTCAGTAAAAGGGATTACACTATATCCTGTTTATGCCATGTCTCCTACATATGTTCACTGAAGTCCTCCTATGTCTAAGACATCTAAAGATATACCAGGAAACAAGGCAAAAATCCCTGCTCTTGCAAATCTTATAATCAACTGACATATAAAAAGGAGGCTAAATAAATGAAGTATATAATCTATTAGAGAAATGCTATAGAGAAAAACAAGAAGGAGGTGCATGAAAACCAGAGTGTAAGTGGGGGCTTTCTATCTTAAATAAGATGATTGGGAGATTTCCCTGGTAAGTTGACGTTCAGCTGAAGGAATGTAAGGAAAGAGTATCCCTAATCTGAAAAACAATGCAAAGATGCTGATGCAGGACTGTACTGCACAAGTTTGGAAAACAGAAGGCACATCAACGGGCTGGACCGACATGAGAGATGGGGAGAGGGTTGGGTAGAGAAGAGTTCAGAAACCTAACAGTGGGCTCACTCTATTAGGCTTTCAGGGTGTGGGGGGAGGGGATCTTGACTTTTATTCTGACAAGATCGGGCGCGTTCAGTGGTATGGCCATAGACTTGACTTTTATTGTGTAAGAGATGGGATGCTACTGGTCTGTTTGTTGTAAGCAGAAAAGCCTGTAACTAGTTCTAACATGTTGATTATGAAAACAGGTATAAATCAATTCACTTTCCCACCCTCCCTTAAACCTAAATCACTGACACTATTCTGAATGTTATGGGAGAGCGGCATGTTGTTGCCAGTTGCATCTCATCCTTCCATTTAAATTTCATGCCTTACATTGTCACAATGAACCAGAGATGGCGTTCATAAGGTTCACAGTCATGGACTAAATGGAGGCCGTCACTGTGGGAAGTGGGAAGCCACTGAGTATTTTCACCAAAAATGAAATAGATTCTTAAAGGGTGGTTTTAAGATAAGTTGGGAGTAATTCTACAATAGGATGGAGAAAAGACACATCAAAAGACATGTAATATTCAGGTTCAAGATGAACTTTCTGGTAGCCAAAAAAAATAAGAAGGTACAGATGGTAGATACATTTTGAAGAAAGAATTCAGAGACCTTGTAGATTGACTGAATATAGAGTGTAAAATAGAAAAACAAATCAAATGTGACTCATTTCCAATTTCAGACGCTAAAGGTGGAAACAATTTTAGCAATATCTGCTAAGTCAGATTTTTGTTTTGTTTCATTAAAAGTTTCCTAAAATTAGAGGATTTAAGGAGAGGAATTGATAGATTTGATCACATTTGTTTGCCTTCATTAAGAACTTGAATGATAAGTTACGATAAGCAGAAGGAAGCTGAGTCATCATCTAAAGTTCTTGACTTTTTAACTGCACTCCCCAGAATTCTTTTGGTTTTCCTTACATTTGTTGTGAATGCCACTGGGCTTTGCATTGTCCTTCAAGTAGGGGAGTAATCTTTTCATCTACTCTACTTCCAGTTATGGTACCCTTTGCCCTCCAAATAACACATTAATGATAGATGACCAAAACCTCAAATCATATGCTTAATGAGGCAGCCCATAATAGCACTCAACAATTTTGATTGTTTAATTGTTTGATGCTTCCTTACATTTGGTCACTGTTTTCTTGGAAGCTGTTCACTACTGGCTCTTTGAGAAACTGAAGAATGAGCTTCATCCCTGCCTTCTACACATTTATCGTTTTTCTCACACAGTGAATACCCAGAATTGGTCATGGTCCCTGTGATACTGTGACAGCAACTCCCATCCCATAATTTGAATCTGAAATAGACCCAAAATTCCAATATACTCAAGGAAAGATTGAGTTAGATAAAATCCCCTTGCTTAAATCTACTAGAACAACCTACTTAGAATGGCATCCAAAAAATATTTTTAAATATAGATTTGTCCTAGGAAAAAAACTGAAAGTTAATCAAATGTTAAAAACCTGCTAATGACAGTATATTTAACAAAGTATCTCAAATCAAGTAACCTGTGGAATTACTATATTTTGTTCATATAATTGCTATGTGATTTTAGTTGAGTTTATTTTAATTTGTGAGCTCAGAACACATTCACTAACATATTTAGGAATACTCTAGGAGAGTGAAAAGCTAGGTCTGAAATGCTCTTTATCACTAACCCTATCCTCTGATAGTTTAAAAGAAAAACTTTCACAGGCAGGTGAAGCAAAAAGACTGCTTAGATTTTATTGTGAATGTTTTCTACCAGCACTGACAATCTCTCAACACTAAGATCATGATAATGCTTCACTCTTAAAGGGTCAAATATAATTTTCAGTTCTAAGGAAAAATGTCATATATCAAACGCAGAGTGAGAAATAGTGTGTGCCTTCATGGACTTAGTATGACTCTGGTAAAACCTTCTCAAAATTGTTTGAGAATATAGTTCCTTGTAATTTATGCTTAGTTGTAATCTTGCAACCACCAATTACTTGTAACCACAATCTTACATGTAAAATAGCAGCCATTACTCATAGACTCACCCACACAGCTAATTGTTCTTTCCCATAAAAAAGAAAAGTACACTACTTATGCTTATGTGCTATATTAAATAGGTGTACTGTATAAGAAAGGTATTTTGGGGGCCGGGCACGGTGGCTCGTGCCTGTAAGCTTCGGCCTATGAAGCGGCTGGGGCTAGGGATCATGGTTCAAGTCCCGCCTGGGGCCCGTAGTGAGACCTAGTTCCAAAAAAATAGCTGGGCATGGTGGCGCACACCTGTAATCCCAGCTACCTGGGAAGCTCAGGCTAGGGATTGCTTAAGTCTGTGGTACCCCGGGCAACGAGAGCCTGTGGTTCCACAGGCAAAAATCAAAAATAGTGAGACCTAATCTCAAAAAAAAAAAAAAAGAAAAGAAAAGAAAGAAAGGTAGTTTGCAGAGACACATGTTTCTAAATTGTATTCAGTAAATACACAGCAAGTATATTTCAAAGGTAGGGAAGTTTTATCCATAGGAAAATGCTAATTTCTGTCTCATTTCTTGCCCCTATTGAGTCAATATTTATGTACTCAATAATGACTACAAATGGGCATGGCATGTGAACTGTGTACCAGACATAATGTATGGGGCCATGTAATTGTTGCACATATTATATCTCTGTAGGTTTTCTATTGGGGGAATAATTGAGTAGCTTAAAAACAAAACCTAAGATTGTAGAAGTTAAATAATTGGACAAATGTCCCATATTTAGGATGTCCTTTGCAACACAACAGACTGTCTTGGTATGAGAAATGGAGATGCCCTTTCACAGACCCCCACTGCGGCAAAAACCTTTCTATTTTATAAGAAACCTGGAAGTAAATAGGTTCTCATTAAGTATATTTTTGATATAGAAACTGCAAGTCGAAGTAAAATATTCATAAAAGATGACTGCTGATGATGCTCACATACTAGTAACTTAAAAATATAAATGCATTCAGAAAACCATCCTGTTAGGTTAGTGTCCACAACAGAGACCGTTCAAAAGCCAGCAAGCCTGCTATCCTCCTGTGATCTTCATTTATGCTGATGACACCGGTGATTTTTCAAGGATTCTTCTCCCCTTGCTTAGAAGTCTTATATGGTCTAAGAAAAATTAGACCAACAAATCCCTATTATCCCATCTCATTTAATATTCAACCCTCAACCCCCTTTTTCCCAGTCCCACTTCCATGAGACAAGTTTAAGTGTATGTTGTCCCCTCCCAAAAACCACTGCACTAGGTCTTTAGATATTCACCATTACACCTCTTACATCTCTCCAATAAAAGATACTAAATTATATCAGTAATTACTTCTCAGGTCAGTTTGTATTCTGATTAAATTGTTTTCATGATCTTTCTGTGGCCCCTTCACTAATGACTAAAAGCCTTAGCCAAGAATTTCTTCTGGCAGGAAGTACTAACACAGTCTTCACAGAGAAGCAACAACAAGAGGAGGTAAGATATTGACAATTAAAAATATATAAGCTATAAAAGCCAGTGCAAAAAGGAAATGGGAAAACATAATTGGCAAGTAGAGGAACAGGGTAAAGATTATTTGGTTCAAAAGAAGAGATCTTATGGAACCAGACAGGAGATAAAGTAGAAGAATTAATTCACTGAAGCACTCAACAATTTTATTTTGAGAGTCTATTACGTAGACATGACAAGATGATATCCATTTTTGTACATACAAACTTTCTTTCAAAGCTGCTATGTTTATTCATAACTACAACATAAGGTAAAATATGATGTGTTTCATAAAATTGACACAACATGTAACAGACATGAGTTCCAAGGAGTACTCTTTTAGATATCTTTTTACTGATACAGATTTTTGAAATGATACAGTATCAGTTTATGAAATAGTCCAGAATATGTTCAGAATTTAGAGAAAGGCAAGATCTTTTCTCACCAGTATGACAAAATTCCTTTGTGGAGATCACTGCTTTTAAACTAAACTTAAAAAGGAGTATAATTTCTACAAATATGGAGTCAAGAAAAGCCTTGTAGACAAAGGGAAACAATGAAGGAGGGAAGAACAATGCATGTTGAGAAAGATCAGACCCTGTGGCAGACATGAGGCACGTGAGTAATGTATGATGACAAAACTAAAAAAACTGACCACCTACGTATTGCTGAGTTCCATCCCTCTTACAATCCACTCCATTTTTCAGTATTCATGAATATTAGACATATGATAGTGTTACAGTCACCTGGGGAAGATACTCTGACAGGCAATAACAGTAAATTGTCCCAGGTGCCAGTAATAAAAAATGCAAGTTAATTTACAATACAGAATAGGAAGAGGGAAAACTCCCTATGGAGAATTCTAAGATAGGGATAATTGAGAGTCAACCAAGTAAGAAAATGAAATTGTTCAGACCATGTGACCAACAAATGCAAAGGCCTGAAGCCAGAGGTCAAGATTTATTCCAGAAACTGAAGAAGTCAACATGACCTGGAACTGAGAGTGAAAGGAGTCCATCAAGGGAATAAAATAAAGAAGTATCAAAGCAGATCTTAACATATTTCATAAGTCACACCAAAGAATTCGTAATTTTAAAGAATAACATTTCAGACACAATAGGAAATCACTGAAAAGTTTTAAGTAATGACCACATAGTATTCTTATTTTAAAAAATCACTCTAAGTTCCCTAGCAGGATTTTTTGGAGTGGAAAAACAGATAAGAAAGCTAGATAAGTCAGAAATCCAGCATGACAATCCAGCTTTAAGTTATTTTTCTAGTCTCTGGGATTAACAGCAGAGAAAGATATATATATATATATATATATATATATATTCTGAAGAGTTGTGGGAAGAAATGGAGTATGAGTTTTTGATTGTGAGATTCTATGGTCTGGGTGATCTTTTGAAAATCTCAACATTTGATCTAAGTTCGGGAGGATAGGCTAGTTAAGAGAAGGAGAAGAAAAACCACAGGAGCAAGTAGACAAAGAAATTAAGGGAACAGAATATTTCAAAAGAGAGTGGTCAGTATTGTTGTTAAGCGCTGCTCAGAAAAGGATGTTGTTTTTGTCCAAGCAGGAGTGGCATGAGCAATTGAATAATAGGAAAAAAGCAGTAGTTATATCAAACAAAAGTACTGTTGCAGTGGGGAATTCAAGAAGTAAAAAAGGAACAAGATGCAGGCCACAATTAGTCTTCAGTAGGAGAAAGGACACATATTTCTTGTGATTGCATTGATTAAAAAAAAGATAAGTGAGAAGGCAAGTAAATTTCTAGGTTCAAGAGCAGGTAGTTTAGTGAAAGATCTGTTGGATTCTATTTTCTGTAAAATAGAATAAAGGAAGCAAGTCACTTCTCAGTAAGCAGAACCTAAAGATTGGGAGAGCTGATAGAATAACATAGTTGCACTGGTATGTAACTTTGAGAGCTCGGGGTGGAGTTCATGATTTGTACAGTTGTGATTTTTTTCAACTATTGTCTGTAGCTTCTATTTAACTATAAGACAGAAAGGTGGATTTAACAAGAGTTGTAGATTTGACATTAGAATGAATAAACGTTAGAGTGATCAAACTTTCCATGTGGTATTAAATAAAAGTTCATTTTAATGGACTGTCCCTATGGCATATTAAACAAGGAAGGAAATCTTACTCATTAGCATAGATAAAGCTATCTGCTGGGGGGGGGGGGGGTTGTTTGTTTGTCTGTTTGTTTTTTTGACTAGGTCTCACTACATTTGCCCGTGGAACTGTAGGCTCACGTTGCCCGTGGTATCATGGACTCAAGCAATCCCCAGCCTCAGCTTTCCAGGTAGCTAGGATTACAGGCATGCACCACCACACCCAGCAATTTTTTGGGACTAGGTCTGGCTGTGCTGCCCCCGGCAGGTCTCAAACCACCAATCCCAAGACCCTGCTGTGACTCCATAAGCTGTCGCTTACAAGCACGTGCCACCATGCCCAGCTATCTGCTGTTTTTTAAAAAAAGCTTCTCTCATAAAATCTCAGTGGCTTAATACAATAGTTTGCTTTTCATTCATACAAAGCTCAAAGACAAGTAGAAGGCTGTCATCTTCATAGTAATTTAGATCTGGTTTCCTTCTAAGTAGTATCTCTCTTTTGCTCCAAAACTTTGGAGTCCTCTGATGGATCTTCTGCATCTATCTGGCAAATGGTGTAGGGAACATAGAGGACTGTGAGTTCTAATGTAACCAATCACTCATCACTTTCACCCATTTCCATCCTATTGTCATGTGGACATTTTGAGACAGTTTTGAAAAGTATCTAATCTGACCTTCATAGTGGCATAGAGTCAAGTTAGGAGACTGAAATAACAAATATAAGCAAACAAACAACAAAAAATAAAGTTTCACCCTTCCCCCTAATATTCCCATTTCCCATTACAATTCTTTTTCAGGGCATAGATAACCTCCTAACATACTAAGTAATTTACTTGTTATTGTCTTTCCATTATTTTTTCACCATTCTTCTTTCCTCAGTGCCTAAAGCAGTTATGGCATATGTGGTCATCAAATTATTACTTATTTAATGATTGAGAGGACTGAGATGAATAAGGTCCAGTCCAGTAGAAGTATGAAACACATGCCTATTTAGTTGCAGAAAGAGAAAAATAACTCAAACTCCATGCAGAGATTTGAGGTTTGATATCTGAAACAATAGTAGACTTAAATAGTTTGTGAAGTGAAAGATGATATCAGGGTTTAGAAATATCACATTTGAGATGAAAGTAAAATATAACGGTGAATGTATTCAGCAATGTGCAACCTGGTTTTAGCTTTGTGATCTCAGAAACAGAAGATTGAAAGTTATTCAAAGGGCAAAGATATTCTGAGTAGCCAAATTATATTCTCTAATAAATGCTTAAGGATAATGAATCTTGTGCTTCCTAGTGGGCAGAAAAAAATCACGACTTAATTAGACAAAAGAAATCTAAATGTAGCTATTGTTAAAACTGTTGTAATACTGATGCTGAAGCAAATGAAGATCTTTTTTAAAATTCTCATAAGGAAAATATTTCCTGCATCATTTAAATCAATTATAAAAAGTGTTCCATATACATCAAAGAATCTACTATGTGTTTTTCTGTGATTCTCCTATTGAAAGATTATCAGCAACTATGCCCATTTGGTGACTTTGACTAAAAACAGCCCTAGCCATCAAGGCCATGGTAGAACAAAGCATCTTTTTATTATTCTGTATCTGTGTTATTGGAGAACAGAAAATTGACTTTCTATTCTCAGAATCTCTTCTTCAGATATATCCTGCAAAGTAATAACTAAAACACATGATTAATACTAATACTGTCAACAAACAGGGTCAACAAATACAAATGCTAGAGGGCCTAAAGATTTTAAATTCAATTTTCAGTAAATAATCATGTAAAACATCTTTAATTTTGAAATTGAAATTCTAAATTCTCCTTAGAATTACTTCTAAATTAGCTGTTATGAAATTTAATAGGCAATAAGAAATTCTAATGCCATGTCTATATGTAAAAAAACTTAGATGTGTTGAAGATAATGTCCAAGTTCTCTAGCAATTAACAATAAAGTGTTTTTAATGAATTTAATTTTTTTTAATTTATGTAACATTAAAATGGCCTCCTTTCCCTCCAGCCCTCACCAAGGTATCTCCATAATATTGTACCCACCACCTAGTCACTAGTGTTTTTAAATAATGAAGTTTCTATTTGCTAATTATGACTCCAATTCATAGAATTCTTAGCCTGATATTGAGCTAAAATTCCCCTTGTACAATCTACCTTAATACAATCTTAGTCAAAATCAACTTTACCAATCTAGCATATCTCATTTTAAAAAAGTACATTCTTATGATAATTATGGTGCTACATGTCTCCAATTTATATATATAAAACAATTGAAATTATATTAAAATAGTTTATTTAATTCCATATTCCTAATTGCCATTAGAACAGTATGGTACATGTTGCATTATATTTGAAAAAATCAAGTAAAATTTGTTTAAGAGTAGTTTTGAAGGCTAATTGTTGTATAAAATGTACATATTCATAGACCTGTTAAAATTCATATGAGTTTCAGAAGTATCTGAACCTCTAAGAAATGATATCAAATTTCAAACTTTTTAAAAACTGAGTTCAATTTTTCATTAAAAACCTAAACAGTTTAGCCGGGCACGGTGTTGTGTGCCTATAAATGGCAGCCTACGAAGCCACAGCGGGGTATGGGGATCGTGATTTGAGTCCCACTTGGGGCAACGTAGGGAGACCTAGTTACAGAAAAAATAGCTGGGCTTGGTGGCGTGCGCCTGTAATCCCGGAATTGAGGCTGGGAATTGCTTGAATACTCCGGGCAACGTGAGCCTGCGGTTCCACGGGCAAAAAAAAAAAAAAAAAAAAAAAAAAAAAAAAAAAAAAAAAAAAAAAAAAAAAAAAACCTGAACAGTTTCCTTGTCTATAGCAAAAATGCAAAAATACAAAGTTTTATAAGATTTAAAACAAGGTTATATGAAAGCAGCCCTCCGTGTATAAAAAGTTTGTTTCCAAAAATAAGATTACAAGTCACCTATTTTGAACACATGGTATATTATTCCATAGGGAGGGAAAGAAAACATAATTGTCACTTTGGAGGTTAGTCTTCCAAACATGTTTAGCCATTAACTTATCAAATATTTTAATTAAATGTTTGTAAAACAATATTTTATATTAAAAGTTTCTTCAACAAAAGAAAATACAGCAAATGAAAGAGCATAATTTTTTCAAATAATTGTTTCCTGAGACTATAAATTTAGAGTCCTCATCAAGAACATGAGATATAAAGTCATACTGCAAATCTGTTATTTATCAGTTATGTTACCCTAGAAAGTTACTAAATATCTCTGTTTCATTTGTCTCTTCCATAAAATAGAAACAGTAACAAGACATTTTTCATAGTATTACTGAAAGTACTTAGTATTCTAGGATTAATTACAAAGCACTTAGAATAGTCATTCATCACAGTTGGCTCAAATATGATAATGCTATTATTTTGTACACATTTCTGTTTAATATTATACAGAAGTTAATAAAAGATGCTGCAAGAATGAAAAAATATGGTGAAAAGCTAACATTTTATCTTTCAAGACAATTGTATCTTTTGAAAAAGAGCTACAAATGAAAGTATATGCATTAGCCACTCTACTGTATACCATCTTGTGATGTTTTGCATTATAAAGGAATTAAACATAAAACTTTAAATGTGTAAATTTTATTAGAAAATATAGTAAGCTTTCAAATATTTAATGAAATTATTTCACGATGTCTTCAGAATCAAAATCGCTCTTCGGATTATGTATTAGAATGTTTATATATATTTATATATAAATGATATCTAAAAGCAACTTCAAAATTAATAAACCTGTTTATAACTCCTTACGTGCTAAAAATAAGACCTTTAATTTTCTGTCCAAAAAAGAATCTCCTAACATTAAATAGATTTTTCACTTTTTAAAGTTTTAACCACTAAAATATGTCTACTGTTCAAACTGAAATAGAAAAGAAAAGAAATATAGGCATATTCAGTCCCCAAGACATTTTTTGTTAACTGAATTAGTGAAAAATGCAGAACTCAACTGAGATGTTCCCTCTTTTACTTTCTCCAAAGACTTGTTTTCCTCAAATTGTTTTTATTTGTTACTTGTTTGCATAATTACATAATTTTGAGAGTACAACTGCACACTTCCATATGAGTATGGCTTCATTCACCCTGCATCAAGACTCCAGAGCCAACATTCTGTGGATCCCTTCCCCTCCTCCCTCACCAGTTCCCCCTCATACACACACTTCCCCCATCATCAGGAAACTACTACATTTTTCACAGTCTGAATATTGTGTTTTGTCAGTTTGCTTTCATTCGTTATTTATATCCTATTAGCGAGAGAAGCATTCAATAACTGTCTGTGACTTTTTGATATTTCACACAAGATCAAGAGGCTCTTTAGATAAGAGTCAAGATTAACTTTTATTTTTCAGTAACGTTGTGGTTCCTTGCTGTCTTTCACAAAGCCAGATGGTGGCGATGTGGTACCATTTGTTGAGATTTTCTCTGTAAAACAGCAACAAACAATAGT
>PVHY01006710.1:51195-72603 GCA_004024945.1 Uropsilus gracilis
CAGATATAACCTGCCTTTAGCAATCCTGAACAGTCAACCTTCTCTTACATACTCCGTAGATCTCACTGAACCATCTCCTTCTTAGAAGTCTGCACTTCATCTGACTTACACTCCAGAGATGAAAACTGAAAACTGGGTTGGCTGATGCAAAATTATGAGTTGAATCATTTTCTTCCCCCATCTATATGGCCATCAATATTATTCTCCTTTTATCTTTGACTGATGAAGGATAAAAATCAATAATAGGTCACCCTACCTACCCCTTCCACCCCACTTTTAACTATGAATTATGAAATAGCATGGCATCATAAATCAGTGCAAGCATTAGAAGACCAGGCCCAGTGAACATGTTACAGGTGAAAAGAAGGAGCACATAATAGTAAAAGGTGATAGGCATTACAGTCAATCAGGGACATTTGTGACTCAAGGTGCAGTCTCAGCATAGCCCATCTTCTCCTAATGAACGATGGTGGGTAATAGAGAAAACTATTGATAGTTTCTGAGTGCCCCAGCTGATACCACCTGCTCTTCTATCCAGCCACAACCAGGGCTTCAGGAAGGCCCTTTGAAGAGCTGGAGCTGGGAATTCATAGATTTTCCAACCTCCTCTAGGTAAAATGTGAAGAATGATACAGGCTTGCTCCACTATCTGAAAGTGGAATGATCCTGTTTGGTATGTTTGGTAAGTTACTTGGGAAGTCTGCATATGCCATTGCCACTAATTTATATGGAAAATGTTTTGAACCTTCCTGGACCCCCAAATAGGAGTATTCTACTTTCATATAATGGGGGAAACCTATATGTGTAATTTCTGCAATTGTGCTGCAGTCCTTTCCAACTACTGATTTTAACTTATCTTAACCAGTGGAAATAATGGTCTTTTCTAATCAGCCTTATGCCAATTCTCAATTTGCTAAACAAGTTAAACAAGTGGTATCCTATACACAAATTGACTTTATAAACAAAAATTTATGAAATTTACTGATCAGAAGTCAGAATGAAGAAAATGAATAACTGTTCTAGACCAAAGGTTGAGCATTAAACTTATTTGAGGATTTGATGCACCCACATAGAATAATAACTTAAGAAAGTGATTACACCAGAGAATTTGAAGTACACTATTCCTGACCTTTTTCATGAGGCCCCACTTCCCTAAGAGACAAAATCAAAAACAAAACAAATACAAAATGATTTCCCTTGGAAATCTAATAATGGTTCTAATAATAAAAGGGTATTGGTCTATAACACTTTAAAATCTATTGCTCTAGAGCAATTCCCTCCCCTATTTTTTCCTCCTAATTCTATTTTGATAGGACACTTCTAATTCTTCATATGTTTGGAGTTGGTAGTAAACAAGAACAAATATATTCCAAGCTGGTTTTTATGGGAATTCAATTATTACTGAAGTTTGTAATGTGATATGACTCTTTTCTCTAGTTCTATTGAATTCACTTAAAAACAAATGATTTGAGAAAACACCTTCCAAAATTCTACAATAATGCTTACTTCTTCTGTGAACAAAGGAATTAAGTCAAGAAGAATTTCCTAGTAAACAATGAGCCAAAGCTGTGCCTTGAAGCTTCAGAAGCTCCAAGTGAACAGGAAAAAAGAAAAGAAATGTGAACACTATCTGATCTCGACATGTTTTCTTCATCCACCTTTCACATGTTGGTGCCCTCCTCTACTGCCTTCCATATCAGAGAAAATGAAATGAAATGTCAGAACATCTTTTTCCTAGACAAAGTTCTGAGCTATCGTCATACATGAGTATGGGGTTCTCTTTTAAAAGGCTTCAATATTTTTCTCATCTGCAGCAAAAAAGAATATGACTTCCCTCATTGCAGATTTTCTTTAAGAAGATTTTGAATAAGATGCTAGAATACAATTTGTTTCCATTGTAAATGTTTGATGTATAACATCAAACTTCTAACAGAAATTCTATCGGGGTGTTCCTAATCCTAAGCATAAATGATAGGTTCCTTTTTTAGATGACAGTGATACGTCTGTGGAGTTTTATTTCCAGGGAGACAGGGCAGGATTTGCTGCTATGCAGACTGAATAATGTTGGAAGCCAACATCATGTCACATTTTGTGTGCACTTTCCAAAGATTAATCCAAGCGTTACAAATGGGACACAGACTGCCATTGTCCCAGGGACACTTTAATAACCCACACCTACAATATTCAACCTGTTGTTTGCATAGGGACAACTTTGGGACACAAAAACCCACCAGAACGACTTGGGAACAGGAGCCATGGAGAGACAGAGCCCCAGGCGCCACGGCACCTCCACATTTCATCCTTCATGGCAAATGAGTCTGTTTGGAGTTTATTTATACTTGAAGATGGGGGTCGTGCAGCTCTCTTCAAAGCTACTCAGCAAGCATGTCTTAAATCTGCTGCCTGCTAGCTCCATTTCTTCCTCACATTGCACTTTCAGCAGGCATTGCCAACTTGCAGATAATTTTTGTTTTGTTTTGCATAATGCAACTCAAATTAAGTAACATGACCACATGCCCTCGAAATTTAAATTGTGTCTGGCCAGTTTCTTCTTTTATTTTCTTGCCTGCCCCCCCCCTTTCCTCACAATTCTTGAAATCTGTTGTTTCATTAGGAAATTCTGAGAAAATGGAAGACTTAGGAGAAAACTTGGGATGAGATGGTTGTGAATACACATAATTTTCATACCCCCCCAGTTCATTATCCTTAAGTATTGCTATAACATAATTATTATTACAACCTTATTTAACTTAGAAAACAGGGTCTAGTGGTACAGATCAGAAAAGATAAGATCAACATTGAGTTTTAAAAAGCAGTAACTTTTTTCAGATAAGAATATATTTTTATTGTAGATAGAAATATTTGCAAATGTAATGAGGTGAATCATAAATTGCAATGTTTCAATGTTTTTGATTCTAGACATTTTGAACAATATCATAACAAAATATCTTTCCCTTCATAATCAATTGTCACTTTAGTATATGGTAGAATGATCATAACAACTGAAAAATTCAAAGCCAGGGAAACTTTTCAAGAATGTTATCCTAGGGGACTCATATTAACACTAAAAGGTTTGTAGAAGAATGATGAAAGAAAAAGTTATCTCTGTGTGTATAATAGATGATAGATAGATAGATAGATAGATAGATAGATAGATAGATAGATAGATAGATAGATAGATAGATAGATAGATAGATGATAGATAGATAGATAGATAGATAGATAGATAGATAGATAGATAGATAGATAGATAGATAGATAGATAGATAGATAGATAGATGATAGATAGAACATATATACTATTTACAGAAACTATACAACATGCTTAATTTCCACTTTATTAACAGATATGCTGTGAAAAAAAACATGAGAGACAGTTGAGATTAGAGGAAAGTTAGTAGTATATGTTTTTCTGAAGGACAGGTTCCTATTATTTAAATGTAAACATTGTAGTTATTTAAATAAGTATGGAAATTCATATTAAAACAAAAGTCCAAAGTTACCGTTAGTGCTTAATAAAATTTTAATTAAATGCATTATGTTTGTTTTTCTTAATATTGCTTTTTAATTAAAAATACTGTATTCAAGGTAAGTATATGCTTCCTCCTAATTTCTATTAATACCATTAATGGAAATAACATGAATAACTAAGAATTATGAGTGTGATTCAATCTGTTAAGAGCTTTTAAAAGCAAATATATTATTAACAGCAACTAGTTCATTTTAAAATTGTGTGTAGATTATTTTGACTTTATCAGATGAGTTTGAGCAATAGCTATAGCTGTTAGGGGAAGTCAGGGAATGTGTTGTAGGCTCCAGTGTTCTCGACTGGAATCTTACAAGGGTAAAATTAAGGTGTCAGCTGAGCTGTATTTCTTTCTGCAGCCAAAGGTTCTTTTCTAAGTTCACTTGTCTTTGTGCAAACTCATTTACTTGAAGTTGTAGGACTGCAACAGCTCCTTTGCTGGCTTTTGCAAAGAAGTTGCCTGTAGTTCCTTTCCACTTGGCATTCCCAAAGCTCTCCCGGATTTGGAATCTGACTTCTGGGGGGTCCTGTCTTATTGAAGGGCAAACCTGATTATGTCAGGCCACCCAGATCAACTTTCTTTCAATTTACTCCAAGTTTACTAATTAGTAATACAACAGTGATATCCCATCAAGCCACAAGTTCTGCCTATGTTCAAGAAGAGAAGATTACACAGAACTAGTACTCCAGCATGAAGAAGTTTTGAGAGCCATCTTAGAATTCCACCTACCACACCAGCCATGGCCAAGAGTGAAAGAGTGGTGAAGGAAATAAAGCAGGAGATAATGAAAGGAAAAACACATTTAAACAGAGAGGTCAGAAAAGGCCTCTCTGAGTTAAATGTTAGATCTGAGACACGTAGGGCAAAGAATGAACCTTCATGGAAATGATCTCCAAAAGCTTATGTGGTTAATTCAAGTTTGATGTATTAACTGTTTTTCTTCTATAATTTCAATTGTATGTCAAAATAGAGACTAATATTTTTTGTGACTTTATAACAAGGAAATTCATTCAAATTTTAAACATGTATATTTAAACATATTTTAAAATAAAACTTTTTGTAACTCCCATTTATTTCCTCCAGGACAGAGAATCTGTGATGTATTTGAGCACATAACTGTGAGCTACCTTTCCTATATGCCTAGAAATATTGCAAAGACATATTTCAAAATCTGTTGGTGGGAAGATGTCAAAGCAGCTTGCCCTTGGAAAGACCCAAAGAAAATACCTAGAAACTCACAACTATAATCACATTGGGGGCTTGAATGTGGAAAAAAACAATCATGCATTCATTCAAAAGTATTTGTCATGCAACACTTTCAAAATGTTAATCTATGTTCCACATAGACCCTCTCCCCCTGTAATTCTAAGCACAGAGCCCTATGTTGTCTGAGGGAGGGAGCAGTTAGCAAAGTAGAATATTTTTGCTGTAAAGTTAAAATTATCAGAGAGATGTTAGATGGGAGAAGAAGATGTGTCTGAGTTACTGAGAGGGTTCTAGGAATGAAAAGGGATAAAAATGCCTCTAAGAACAAAAATGCGAAGAATGGTCAATGAGGCAGGGAGAAGGAGCTCTCAACGAGATATGAAGGGACCCTTCATCTTTCCAAATAATCCTGTTTCAGGAACAGGCAGTAAACCCTTAAGGTCTTAAAGAGATCTTCCCCTCAGCCTGAGACACAAGGAAACCAATGTAAGAAGTGGAAGAGAACCTCCTGAAGACTGAACTAGACCAACCCAGCACAATCTTGTGCATTTGCAGGCAAATTGAGTACTTGTGTGGCAGATGCATCAGAAAACTGCTAGCAGACTTTATCCTCATCAAGTCATTGAAGAAACAGGATTGCTCCTATATAAGTTGCTAACAACATAGAAGTTTTGCTAGTTTTTAAAGTGGTTTTGAAGCATTTTTCTGCCTATGAAATTTTAGTCTTCCTCTACCTTCTCAACTGGAGCATGATCCAGAAGAGACCTGGACCCTTGATCCTGCTAGAAAACTAGGTTTATTCATGTAAATGTCACTTATTGAACATTTTATTATCCAAGCATGTTGGACTTACAAAAATAAATAGCACCAATTCCTTTCAAGAGTGGACAAAGTGAGAAAGGGAAACTAGTTCTAGTCAGTAGGTGCAGCAGTTATGAAATAAGGCTTCTTTTTTTTTTTTTTAAGAGTTCAAGTCTCAATTCTTTCACTGCTTTGCTGTTTGATTTTTGGCAAAGAGTTTAATGATCCACATCCCTAACTATCTCGCCTGTTAAATAGTTTCTACAATTATTAGAATCTGTTAGTGTTGTGATAGCTAGTGGCTAGTATTTATGAAAATTTATTATAAATAAGTCAGGGCCATGCAATAGCTTAGCTAGTATTGTGTAATTTTCACATGGACTACTCCAGTCAACACATCTTTTTTTGTGGGCCTACTATACTCCTAACCTCAATGATAAAGGTCATGTAAACCATCTCCTTTGCAGAGAACAGAATCCCTAAACTTTCTAAAATGCTTCATGTGCTCTAAAAGAAACTGCTCAGAAAACCATTCCATTATTTTCTTATGAACTACCTAGATTATATGCAAAAGACATTGAGAGGAGAAAGATAAACTAGAAACAAAAGAACATAAAATATTAAATTGAGCCATGCAATAAAGAAATAAAAATAAAACTTTAGAAGCTAGCTAATAACTAATTTTTAATTGAACATTCTTACAGTTTTAGCAAAATAAATATGATGAGTTCATGTGGTAAATGTAATCAGGGAAAGCAACAGATTAGTATTGCTGAGTCAGACATATAAACCCTTTTATTCTTTATACAATTGAGAGTATAATTTAAAATCTTATTGAATTCTGTCCACTAATCTATAACCTAATTGCTTTGTTTTGGCTTTATAGCTAAAAATACTTGAAATGGATAAAAATACTTAATATGCTAAAAATACAGCGATCTTTCCCCAACTGGTTTCTATAAACCTGGTTACAATAATTTTCAGTGAGATACTAAGGAAATGTTACTTTAGTCATCATTCAAATAAGTAGAATCCTTGTCAGATCTAGACATTGTAGATCCATTTCAAAGACTATGTTTTTCTAAAATGTCATGTATTTCTTAAAAATAAAATCCCGCCTGTTTTCTGGGTTTGGATTCATATGGAAAGTGTGTGTTCATCTGATTCCCAGCATGTCAAGTGTCTTTATCACAATATTGGTCAAAGAGGTCACTTCTGAAGAAAAGGAGGGAAGAAACAACCATAACCACAGCAAGATAAACTTTCTAACACCACTAAATTATATGACAATTGTATGATGTCATGTGAGTCTTGGGTATCACTTCCCAGAGCCTGTGGCTTTGACTGATATTAACTAACAGAACGAGAAAATTATACAGTCCTTTGCATGCTGCCAGTGCCATAAAGTTGAAAGGTGTTGCAGTTATCATAATAACATCTGTTGATCTTATCAAATTTAGGATCAGATGATTTGGGAATATCAAATTTCTAGAAATGTTATATAACATTAAGAAACAGATATAGTTTATGTTGCATCACAAAGAGAAGTATTTCTTTTGTATTTTTCTATATCTACTTGCATTGTGTTAAAGATTTGGTTTTTAAATAAAAGAACCTCTGCACTTTTCAGATAACAGGAATATAATGAATATAATACATGAACATAATATATTCCAAGTTTTATTATTATCAAATATTTTTCTATTATTTAGGAGTTATGTATGACTATTTCCACATGTATACATAAATAGTAACCTGAATACATATGGAAGGAACACAAGACACGTTGTAGTCATAAAAGTTGATTATAGTTATTCTCGTTTGTTAAAATAATTCTCCCATATTATTGTAAAAATATGCACTTGGCTATTGTTTAAATAATTGAATCATGTCAGGCATCATTTTTTTCCTTTGTTTAATGGTGGATATAGGATTTGTGACAATGAGATGGGGTTTGTTGTCTTAGTATAAAACATATTGGAAGATGGTGAATGAATATTGATGCCAATAATTAATTTCCTACCTAGAATGAATAAGTAACTTCACTAGCACAAATAGTATTCAATGTATGTACAACACTGGATCGAATTTATTTAAACAACAGACAACATTTTGCTAGTTAAATCTCTATTTTTTCCTAAATCTTAGCAAAATAACTATTTTTCAGTAAGCTTAGAAATATACATATATGGAAATGAGCTTGCTGTTTCTACAAAAATAAACAACACAACAGATAGTTTGGTTTTCTAAAAAAATCAACTGAACTAGAAAATTATAAAATTTCAAGTGAAATTTGTTTTCTGATTTCATTGGTTTTAAAAATAAATTTATTTTTAAATTTATTTAAAAATAGATTTATTTTAGGGATCTGGTTAAAACTGTAATCTAACAATTATCTGAACATGTTAAACTGATAAATCTATGTATGTATAAACATAAATTGCATTGTTTTTCCTTATTTTCTGTTTTTTTTTTTATTTTCAGTTCCAAGTTCTAATTCAGTGATATAACCTGAAAGATTTGCCACATAAAGTATGTGAGTAAACATAGATATTTTAAATAAGATATAATACTACTTTATTAAATATTTTAATCTATAAAAATAGAAATACTGATATGGGCATAAAATAATTAACTCCTTTATCTAGACTTTCCATTAGTAATAATATAGTGCCTTCTAACAGTCATTTTATAATACTGACAGCTACATTTCTTTCAAACCTTTAGACAAGTAAGTTCAGTTAAAGCACTGCATTTCTTACATCATTCTTTAATGGATATTGAAAATCTCAACTATTTTGATGTCATTAACAAAAATGAAGCAGAAGAAAAAAATTTAATTGTAAGGGAAATTTGGTTAAGCTAACACATATATAAATGTACATAGACATATCTCAGGATAAATTACTATCACGGTCTCAATCCATGTTAAAAATCTCACTAGCTACTAACTTTGAAGTGAAATTTTACAGCACATATCCCTTTTAAACAATATGTGTCTAATATTTTGCCCCTATTCTGATGTGTTTTGATGCTTTGGGGACAGTGAAAATCCAATTTCTGAACCTGAATTTCTCTGGCTGTTGCACAGTAGCCGTTTCAGACCTGTGTGCTTATGTTTCCGATTCCTGGGAAGTTCTCTTTGCCACAGGGCGTGCCCTGAAACACATCAAAAGAACCAAGTTCTACAAAAGAAAAAAGAAACTCAAGTAGGCTTGAATATACAAAGAGGGAGAAAGAGATGAGAAAGGGGCCAGGCAGAGTGTTGAATACAAAATGAGTTCAACCAACCCCAGGAGCTCTTCATCACTTACATTTATCTTATTCTGGGAGAGGGGCGTCAAAACCAGCCCTGACATAAACCACCCACTGCCATTGACTTTGACTGCTTGTGTGAGTAAATGTGTGTGTGTGCTACATAAAAATGAACAGATTTCATGAGGTACCACTGTTACCTCATAAGAATTTAAAAAAAAACAATTAAAACACAAATTTCCAAAGTCTCAAGTAAATAAATTTAGCATGACTTTCATTTAACTAATCTATAGTGTCCATATCAAAGTCTTCTAAATTGTGCATTGCTTTAACATCTTTGCTGCAGTATTTATATTTGTACCTTCTACACTTGCTAACATAAAGCATGTGAAATTTCCCACTTCTTGGAATATTTTATAGATGTTTAATATTTCAGGGTCAAAAATCTCTGTACCTAGATGATAAACATTGTAATTAAGATGTAGACAGTCCAAATAACTGAAGGAATAACAGAAATATTTAGTATCTATGATAATACCATCTTTGAAATGAATACCCTTAAATTCTGACTTTCTGTGTTCTTTCAAAGCATGTTTCAAATCTCTTCCAACAAAGTTTATTATACCACTAAGTTCTCCACATATTTTCTAGAGACAGAAAGTATAATGTCAGGTCTGCAATGGAATGGCCTTTATATTTTGGTCCTTTACAGGTAAGTAAATTAACAGTGACTGGGGAGAAATAGACTTGCAAAAGCAATGATCAGAAAGATTGCATAAGGAGCACTTACAGAATGTCAGTAAAGGTCTTTTTATCAAGAGTACTGCGGTGGAGGATTTTTGGTGCTTTGGTGACTGGTAAAGTATGGTAACATACACCCGAAAAGATGTGAACCTATGACCCTATATTATATATAGTGTTGTAAACCAATGTTATCATAATAAAAATAATGCAATTAATACTATTATTATTGTTAATACTGCAAAGAATACTATCATAAGTAGTAGCTTTAAAAGGTCCCCAATGCATAGGAAGCTATAACCTAGTCAGCTGATATTGATTTTTTAAGACATCATTTTAGTAGCCGTATGTTATCTACCATAATAGTTATGTTATTGCTTATCTGAGATTTTTCATTCTCTTTTACACTGTTTGCACTATTTTTAACATTCTAGATTATTACTATAATGTCATTCTATGCAATAATTTTTATCTGCCATTTCTGTTCAACCATATCCAATACAGAAACTGAACCTTTTAAAAAAAAGATTTTTGCAAAAGGTTATAGCATAATGAGTGTGTCAGGTTTTGTTGTTGGATTATGCCAAGCATGGCTCCCACAACTTTGTTTAAACAGACAAAAGCTTTTGTCTGGAATAAAAAGGTAGACACCCCATGCCCTGTTTACATGTGGTAGAGTATGCAACCTTAACTACAGACATCATTTACACACATGGATGGGCTTCTTTTTCTTTTCAGCTTTATTCCACTTTCATAAAAAAAAATTAAATCAAGCAGTTTAGAATCAATCTTGTGCTACTCTGATACATCAGTGATATCAAAATAAAATCATTTACTTTCATTTATAAGTGAGTTATTCAGAAAGTTTGTGTTGAGAGAATAAGCAAGAGAGAAACAGAACTGATAATGAAAACTTAAACATAACTTAGAATTCTGAATGTTGATAGTCCTATTTTCTACTTTCAAATTCAATCACTTTTCAAATGTAACAAATTCACTACATGATTTTATGTGCTGGTGACTTTTTCTGGCATAGCTTATTGTGATTAGCATTTAAACCTGCAAAGAGTGGGTACAACAATGGGTAAAGAAAACAGAAGACTTTTCTTAAAAAGAAAAAAAAGAACAATCTAAAAAGTGAAAACTATAAAGGGCTTCAGTGCCCAGGAGTTGTGTGATGTTCCCAACTGTAAAGGTGTCAAAGAGCTGGTGAGAGAGAAAGGAAGAAAAATATATCACAGCCTTGATGTGGTCCTCAGAAAGCTGAAGGCCAAATAATTCACTCTAACTGCAATCTTTAAAGCCCACACAAAGGTCATTTTCCTCCTCTGTGATGCTACTAGATGTCACAGTGGTGTTGGCAGGAAAAAAAATTGCTGCTGGGTGACAATCAGAGGCTGCCATTTCGGGTGTGCACTTACCCAGCAATACCAGGTGTCTAAAAGTGCTCTCTTCATCAAAGGAAGTCCTCCCTCCTCATTGCAGGAAGTCCTCCTCTACATGATTGATGAAACTATATTTTTAAAACACTTTTAAAACTGACCATTTAAGGCTGGGTGCAGTAGTGCACACCTGTATTCCCAGCTACTTGGGAGGCCAAGGTTAGGAATCACTTGAGTTTGCAGGTTTGAGACTACCCCAGGCAATATAGAGAGACCTAGTTTCAAAAAAATATTTGGGCATGGTGGCACACGTCTGTAATTCCCAGCTACCTGGGAGGCTGAGGCTACAGATCACTTGAGCCTGTGGGTTCAGACTACCCCAGGCAACATAGCGAGACCTAGTAACTAAAAAAAAAAAAAAAAAAAAAAACCCTGACCATTTATTAAATCAATTTTCAAGCTGTTGAATTGACAATATTAGTCTTTTCCAATGATGTATTCATTATCTAAAGATCCAAATATCCAAAATCCATCTTGTTTCTTTTTCGTATGCTTCTATCTAATAAAAGAACATTCACCCCACTCCACAGTTGACTGAGACTAGGAACATGAGTTCTAAAGTGGGATGGAAATTTTTCCCATCTGAACTATGCTACTTATTAACAGTGTGACTTTGAACAAATTCCTAATCCTCCTCAACCTACTTCCTTTCCAGTTAAATGGAGATAATAGTGTAGTCCACCTCAGAGACTTGTGGAGATAAGTTGAATTAGAGACTAAACCAAATGGCTGGTGCAACCTATAAGTTTTGATATGTTTTAGTTATTATTAAACCAAAAAATGAACCTATTTCTTGATGCATCACACCAGTCACCTTTTGATAAGCAACCATATGGATGTACTCATACACTTAGTACCTTAGTTCTAAGCCTTATCTCCCTACAAGTAGCTTGCTTCAGAACTAATTACAGCTGATACCTTGGTCCATTTTTACTTTAATCCCTTTTTATTTTAATTCCTTGGTACACTTTACTGGCAGTGTGTTACTGCTATTAATTGTTCATAAATAATGTTTTCTATACCTCTGTCTACTTCTATTAAAATACTTACTATTTTCCTTATTCCTATTCTACAGGTTGGTTTTTCAAGGATCTACACATTTCAATACTGTTTAATCTATGCATTTAGTATGTAGAACCCCATTTGATGTGGACAAATTTCTGCCATATATTTTTTCATTGATTTCCTCACAATTAATAAATACTTATGAAGTCCTCTCATAGACCAAATATCAGAGATGCAAAAATATTAACTTCTTTTTTAATTAGTTCTGTTTCTCTTATGTCAAAATAATAAAATCTTTTAAATTATAGCTACAATTCAAAAAATATTCTTCTCTGCATTCAAAGCTCTTGTTTTAATTCTTTTCTTTAAAGTTATTTATAGATAAATTTCACATCTTTGTAATTCACTCCCCCACCCGCCCTGACCATTCCCCACCTCCCCCCCTTCCCCCACCCCAAGTTGTGTGCTTCAGTTTGGTGGTTAGCTTGTTTTGACTTTTCCTCATGGCTTTTGTTTATTTTTTTTCCTATATCCCATATACTAGTGAAACCATTTGGTTTCTGTCTTTTTCTTTTTTGACTTGTTTCAAATGAATAAAATATTCTTCTTGCTATCAATGAGATTATCATACACTATAGACAAATAAATTATTACAATACACCAGATAAGGACATTAGCAGAAGAAGAGGGAAAATGCAAAAGAGTACTCTACTACTGCAATAGTCTGTCCTTGGGTGGGAAGGTCTTATGATATATTAGAATTAAATAACTACAATGTAATGTGAATTATTTGTCACACTACATCCTATTTGTTAAAACCATAGAATTGTAAAAGTTTATATATTCTTGCCTTTAATTAACATGTCTTCAACCTGTCAAAATTCTACTCTACTCATCCCCACGAAACCAACCCCACCCCCTCCATGATTTCTTCTGTTACCATTTCTAATTGAAATTCTTCTCTTGACCTTCTTCTATAGGTAATAGTCTATATTACTTAACCTTGAGCTTGGTTATACATAATATTCCCTTAACCAAATATGAGTCTAATAAGAGAATAATTCATTCTTTTTACATGTATGTTTCCTCTTTTCCAAAAAAATACATTTATTCTAAAACAGCTGTAATGCTACATCATCAGTGACCAATTAGTTTTTTATATTATTATAAAAAGTGTGATTTCAGAATGAGTACTTTGCATGTTCCTTACTAATCCAGAATTCTCTAAAATTTATTCCATAAATTATTATTATTATATTATATTATTCTATAATATGCCAGTATGCCACCTTAACACCTTGTTGAAATGTTAGGGACATTTGATTAACTATAGCTAAATACAATTATTTACTAAAAGATATTCCTGAACCTTAAAAACTTCCATGACTTAAATTGTCAGGAGAGTTCAATTTTCTGCAATATTTCCCAAATCTACTTAGTGGCAAAAACCATTTCTTGGAAATAGTGTTTGCAGAGCTTCTTTTGGGAAATGCTAAAGTCTTTGAAGCTGACTTTTATTTTTAGCTCAGTCAAACCATTTGCATCGCTGAAATAATGTTTGATTCAGTTAATTGGTAAGTGCCATCAGTACCCCAACTGTTAAAAACGGTCTTCTCTAAATTCCGTAACATTGGCAGACAGAGATAAATATAAAGCCAAGTACAGTTTCACCCAACAAAGATGAAGTGGCAAAGATCAGACTGATCTCTTCTGAAGCTGGCCATAATTATTCATGATCAGTGCTTAGGCTCAAGGATTTTGTTGTTAATACAAATTTTTATGATTTTTCTACTCAGCAGCTTAATCATGACATTTACTCCTTAGGTTTGGGGAAAGAACATATTTACTTAAGAGCATATATTTAAATGCGTAGTTTAAAATGCAATTATATATATATATAGACTAATGACCAAAACTAGAATTTACATGTTATCATTAATAAATGAAAATTCAAGGTCTGAGATTCAGAATCTAAACAAGTTCCAAGATGTCACAAGTGACTGCATATCAACACCAACTTTTGGTAGAATGCTCTGTTGACACTCATTTCTCAGAGTGATACTGATTTTGTTTTCTGAAGATAATACCCCAGGTTTTATTCAGTATAAAGCTACCAGTATTTCCAAATTCAGACCTGGCTGAATTCCAAAGGCATCCCTGAAACAGGTTCTAGTAAACTGGCAACTCATATGCTCTGTCTGCTTTCTGATTACTCCTGGAAGCCCAGAAAACCTAAGAAGTCCTACGTGGGAATTTTGCAACAGCTGTCATCATGCTGCACTTGTTTACAATGGACTTTCAAATGGAACCAATGCTTTATAAGTGTTTATAGGACATGAAGTCAAATTTTGTCTGAAAACTTGATGTGTCCTTATGCTTTCTTTTCCTCCAGGCTTCGTCCCTGCAGAATGAAACTACAACATCTGAAAGAAAGAATGCTTGGTCATTAAGGCCATGTTTGAAACTTGGCACCAATACCTGGAGAAGTCAGGCATCCAGTCACAGCTTGCACAAATCCTCACAACTGGGAGGACCTCTGGATGACCCATAACCTCTACAGCACCAGAATTGCTGATCTCTTTCCCACTTATTGATTTCAGGACCCACTAGATCCTGAGTGCCCAAAATTGGTGAGCTGATATATCTTAAATTTAAAGTTCTTATTCAGTTCAAAGAAGTTGAACTCACCAGTTGGTGACATCCAAAAATGTTTGCTGTAATCGACTCACTAGAGAACAGGACTGCTGCTTTTAACCACAGGTCATGGGTCTTGTTGGAACTAGCCCATTGGCCTTGAAGCCTTCTATGCAGTAGACTTCTTGCCTATGTGAGCTGGTCAGGAGCACTTGAGTTGAGGTTCCAGTCTGTGCTATGCAGCTCTCTACTCCAGCTTCTACCTGTACAAGTATGACCACTATTTCAATGGTGGGTCTTGTGCCAAGTGGCCAAGAAGACATGGAGGACCAAGGAGAATGTGCCTTGGCAGAACTGAATCAGAAAAAGATGAGGCTTCTTCCAATCCTTACTGAACAACTGGAGATATATTTAATAATCTAACAGGTCTCTCTCTCCATATTACTAAAGTATCATTATCATCATAGTTACCAAAATAGTTCACTTTTCTCCATGCTAAGGGACATTCTTTTATCCCTAGAAACTATATTTTGCATGGATCACTGGATAATATCAACTCACCAGTTTGGATCCACTAGTGAATTTGTTAGTGTATGAAAAGAACACTTGGATTATGAGATTATGCCCTATAATCGCAGTGCCTAGGTATACTATTCACCAACAAAATAATTGAGTGTTCACTGCACTAATGTCTACGTTCATCTATACCTGTTTCATGCAAATCAATCACTTACAAGTAAAATACAAAAACATCCCATAATAATCCCTCATGAATTCAACTGGTTTTTATTGAGGACCTATTATGGTATTAAATTTTGAGACACTGATGAAAATACTGAGAATATAATGTTTGCTCCTAAGAAACTCACTTTCCAGTAGAGAAGTCAGACAGGTAAACATGATAAATGCTAGGCAGTTTAATGGTGGCCACAAAAATTCCCTCTACTCTGTTCTTTGACCACCCAGGGAGCTCCTAGTTGTTCAGGTCTATTCACAGATGATCTTCTAACATGCCAAAGTACTTCACAGATTCCAGTCAGCAGCAACAGACTCCAAGGGAACCCTGTAAGTGTAATTGGTGGATTCTGCTTACTAACATATCACTTCTAAATTACTTGACTCTTAAACACTTTAGATACTTACTAATAACCTTTCTTGTTATATCATCATACTAGTAGGCCTTCCATATAGGTGATCACAGGTGGAATCAGGCTGTGAGTTTGAAGGTGTGGCTTCACAATGGGCCTTTACACTCATTATTATTATGGGCAACTTATTCTTTCTAGTGTTGGTATCTTTCTTTGAAAAATAAAAATAAAGACTTTATATACTGTACCTACCTCATAGGGATGTTGTAAGAATCAAGTGAAAATGTATGTGAAAGCACTTTGTAAATGTTCTTATTTTTTTATTGACCCAGTTTTCATGGGTTCTCCCTCCTTCCTGCCAAAAACATTACTATAATTTACCAGAAAGATGTACTATCACATGTACTATCACCCAACCCCATGAGCAAGTGAATGATACACAAAAGACAGTCATGCCATGCTGGATATATGATTCCAGTATAGGAATTCTGGTGCCTCACAGGAGATTAAGAACATGTTCCAGAGGATAAAAGCCAGTGCTATGTTGCCACAGAGACATTCCAGCTTTCCTATACCACCAGACCCAGAAGCCAATCATCCCTCCTAATATAGGATGCCCCAGAACCCAATGTAAAAAGCCGATCCTAGCCCCAGAGTACTAATCTGACAACAGTGATTCCAGGAATTCTGACTCCAAAAGAACTACCAGCATCCCCAATAGAGTGCATTCCTCCCAAAACAGAGCTCGAAGACTTGGAGAAAGGAGACACTGTCCCATGAAACAAAACATAAGCCATTCTTGACTGCCTGGCCACTTATATTTGGGATAACAAGGCAAGCTCCTAGACACTAATTTCACTAGGATTTCACGGCACATTTCTTTTAGCACAATTTATCTTTAAACCTATTTGCTTCTCTGATTTTCACTTGTCTTCTCCCTGTCTGTTTAACAGACCTGTGACAAGATGTGCTCCCGGATTACAAGTCTTATATGTCCCCTTAAACACACACACACACACACACACACACACACACACACAATCACCTTCACTCACACCATTGAGGAATCCCATCCATATTCCCTATCTTACTTACAAGGTCAAGGCCTATCCTGACCTTACATTTCTGGCGGTTCTAAGTAGATTCTGAATTGATGATGTAGTTTGAGTTCAGTTTTGCTGAAGCAGATTCTTCCAGGTTGAAACACTGACTCTATTTCAGTCCTGGGCAGAACTTTAAGCAGAGTACCTATGGAGCCACAGATATCCAGCATCCAAAACTTTAATTTTGTTTTTCTACTTAAAATGTACCCATTTCTTTAAAACTAAGAACATATTAACATGTACTTCTTGGGCTAGCACAAAATTCTCTACAAAGACCTCTGGAGTAAAGAGGGTACTGTTTATGTATGAAAAGATCAGAAGAATTGGCAACTTAGAAGCTATGGCATAAGATCTTAAGTCTAAAATATAGATTTTCAATTACACTCCAGTCTACAGATTGCCAGAGTAAAGGAGATTATAGGGCAGAACGTTGATTCAATTTTTATATCAATCTCCAAAATATTTTAAATAGAATTGACAATAACTTACAAACTCCTTCTTATAATCTATTAGAAGAGTTGATCTAATAAACCAAGTCAGTGAACTGAGAAATTCCCAAATCTTTTCTTCAGGCTATAAAATTAAAATTTCATTTTAATACTTTTTAAAAAATTAAGACCATGTCTTCTAGTTTTCAATCACCATTTGCTATGGGAAGGGAGCCAGAACGACTCAGAGGACGAGCCACCCAAGGTCAGAGGCACAGAGCCAAAGGACCAGCAAGAAGCAGGGCAAGTCAGGAAGAAAAGCTGTTGCTGAAATGACAGACCCACCATATGAAACAAGATGATCTCCAGGTCATGGTAGCTATGAAAGAATAGACAGATCCAAACTGGGAAGCAGATTAGGATGTTTGAATAGGTATCAAGACTAATAGGACTGGGCAGGAGATGGAGTCATCTACAGCCACACAGTGTTTATCTTACAGCAGAGCCTTTTCTAGTGAATTGTGATATTAGATCCTAGTTTCTTTTCCTGAGGTAAAATTTTAGATCACTGATGTCATTTACATAGCAAAACCCAATAGTAAACTCTTCCTTACCCAAACAAACCTTTTACTCTCTAGGTTGATATAATTTTCCTTTTCAGAGATTTTTAATTTTTTCATAAATCTTTGATAAATTATTTTATCAATAAAATTTGTCAATAAATAATTTGTCTGGTTGAATTCTAGTTCCTTCTATGGTGATTAGAAGTTGATAATAAAAATTAATTCCTTTAATTTATAGTTTGTCGTTTTTGCATGGCCAAGGCTATATCAGAGGGAGGTGATGTTCTAAGGTAGATTGCATGAGCCTGAAGGAGCTTGAAACAGAGTGAAACAACAGCCAAGGCTGGCAAAGGGGATACTTGTTACCGATACACAAGTATTTCAATGTAACCTCACCCTACCCAGTGGACTTCTCTTCCAAAAATCAGGGATGAACAACTCTTTGACTGCCACATCAGAACTAGAGACTGCCAAGTGAACAGACACATGGGACAAGAAGGAATAATGTAGGCAACATTGTGCAGAAAGGTAGTTGAATGCAGACACTAGCCACTCCCATTGCTGGCAGGAGTGCCAAGATTTTCAAAGAAGTCACATTAGAAGTTCCAGCAGTAGATGGAACTCTGCCAGAAGACAGAACAGTGGGAAGAGGATGGAAGTTTCTGAAATTAATGACTAAATTCTGTATGCTTTCAAACAAATTAAGAACTTTCTACTTTTGACAATAAGACTGATTTTTTTTAAGTTGTTCTTGCTTAATCTGGCAAGGCCTAAACAAGTGTTGGAAATAAAGGAAATCAGTGATTATGGCTGTTGGATATACAATAAAGAAAATAGTAAGAGAACATATCCACAAACTCCATAGCATAAAAGAGTCCTCACAGACTGCTTTTGCTATTTGTCCTTTCCAATACAATGTACATATAGTTATGCTTAATTTTGACTGCCTAGAGTTGGTTCTTATTTCTCCTATGAATGAAATCAGTCCTTCTTAACTGAATCTTTTCATAATCGTTATAAAAACTTCAAAACTTATAAAGAACTCTTCAAGTGTCTGTTGTTACCAATCTCTGAAAGTGACCATCAATATTAGAATAACTTTAGAATGATCAAGACAAAGAAGAAACAATCCTTTCTTTTAAGGAGTGCAATTGTGTAATTGTACACAAACTACACAAGGAAGCTGTAACATCCCTTCTGTTACAACAATCCCTAGTTTAAATATGATCCCAAATTTCCCACCTTCCAATCCCCACAAAATCTAAATTTCTATGAGCTGAAAATCTACAGTTTTTTCCAAAAGAATAAAGTTGTGCCGCAACTAAATTATTATTTGAAAGAACTGATAAAACAAATTTATAGTCCTCTTAGGCATGCCTTTCCTGCAGTTCATGCTGATTGACTGCTGTCCATATTTTAAACACTAAACTAAGTCAAGGACACACTGAGCAAATCTTGAAGTTCACAATTGGGCATCAGAGAAGGTCATTAAAATATCATACTAGTGGATTTGTTATCACTGAGAGTAATACTCTAAAGGAAAGGAATAAAATACAATGAAAGCATATGACAAAGAAACCTGACCTAGGTTTGCAGACTATCTGAAAAGAAATAACCCTTGTGCTAAAAATAGGAAGTGTGGGAAACAGAAGAAGGAGTATAGAAAAATTCAGACCAAATGAATAGTTAATTTTTCAGTTTAAGAAAGCAAAGCTCATCTAATGATGCAAATGCTGGTGTGACAGCCAAAACTAAAAGTTGGGTCAATGGATTGAAACCCTGAAGCCAAAGGTAAAAAATGTAAGAGGTACACACTGGTAAGAATAACCCATATTTTAAAAAATTGCCAATAACAAGTGCTGGATGTGGAGAGAAAGGAAATTTCACACTGCTGGTGGGAATGCAAACTGGTCCAGCCAGCATGGAAAGCTGTTTTGGAGGACCCTCAAACTACTGAAAATGGAACAACCATTCAATACAACAATCCCACTTCTAGGAATCTACCCAAAGGACACCTGTACTCAGGTGTTTACAGCATCACTATTTACAATACCCAGAATATGGAAAGAGTCCAAATGCCCAAAAACTGACAAATGGATCAGAAAGTTGTGGTATATACACAATGGAATACTATTCCACAATCAAAAGAGACAAATTTGATGCATTTGTGATAACATGAATGGATCTAGAAGGAATCATGCTAGTGGAAATAAGTCAGAAAGAAAAAGAGAAATTCTGGATGATTCCATCCATATGCAGATATAGGGAAAACAAACAAACAAAAGAACTAGTAAAACTTAAAACTGTCAGTCAGCAGAACTGAAGCATAGAGCAAGAAAGGGGACAAGGGGTCAAATCAGGGGAGGAATGGGCACAAGAGATTAAGATGATGGTTCATGGGTGACAAGGTGGTGGGAGAACCTTGGGTAGACAATGATGTAAAATATAGATAGATGAAATTGATTTAAAAGTAAAATTAAAAAATAACTAGATAAATGAATTAGGATAAAGGTCAATAATGGCCAGGTTAGAAAAGTTTTTTGATGATCTCAAAATTAACAACAACCCACTCCCTACTAGACCTTACTTAACTTTAAACAGCCCCCCTCCAAGGGAAAGTTAATGATAAATTTTTTTAAAAAAAACTGTTAGGATGAATAGGATAGACTAGAGACACATAAGTAAAATTCAATTATGTGTAAAGTAGATAATTTTTAAAATAAAATTATGCATCAACAGCATAAAAACAGAGGTGTAGAGGTGACTTACAAATGTGACCCAATCAGAGTCACAGCAGCCACATTAAGGAACTTAGTCTTCAGTCTAAAAGAATTTGCAAACAACTACAAGTTTTAGCTTAAAATATCTTAAATTTGTTTGCCTTTTTGAGTTCTACACATAAGAGCTCAATATGTATCACTGAATACATTTGGAAACTTTTTATTCACAGACTATGACAGAAACCTGTTGTTTTTCTAAATTGATTGATAGAATCATTAACCAGACACTTCTATTTTAAGAGACATTCAAAAATACGTGTTCCAGTGATACCAAGAATATCAATAGTGCAACTTTATCACTTATGCAGTGTGCACAGAGATTCTGCCTATAACACAGCTATCCAAAAAAAAAAAAAAAAAGACCGGGCACGGTGGCATGTACCTGTAAGGTGCAGCCTAGGAAGCCATGGCGGGGACCAGGATCTCAGTTTAAGTCCTGCCCAGGGCGACATAGCAAAACCTAGTCCCAAAAAAATAGCTGGGCATGGTGGTGTGCGCCTGTAATCCCAGCTTTCTGGGAAGCTGAGGCTGGGGATTGCTTGAGTCTGTGGTACCCCAGGCAAAAATAGAGAGACCTAGCCTAAAAAAAAACAAAAAACAAAAGACAAAAAACTCCATAACAGGCTTACTGGTGAAAATACTTTGTACCTGGGAAGCCTCTAGTAGAGTAAATGAAGGGATCACTACTATTTACTACCCAAAAAAGAGCAGGGACTCAATTTACAATAGAAGAAGGCAAAAAGTTAATATATGGGATATAGGAAAAATCAACAAAAGGCCAGGAGGAGCCGGGCGCGGTGGCCCGTGCCTGTAAGCTTCAGCCTATGGAGCGGCC